>JAGDQP010051933.1:1154-13905 GCA_022664845.1 Lepisma saccharinum | reverse complement strand
CCGGCAGGGCAATTTAAGGTAAATTTATGAGAAAAATGAAGGAAAATACTTGCAGCTAACATGTTTCGTATTAGATCACACTTATATAAGTCACTACGATATTTCGTGCACACAGTTGCACGTATTCATGTGTGGAGGAAGAAAGCGAAGTGCATGTGTTCGCAAAAGTACAAGGTTGAAGAGAGAGTGGCGACACGTAGCGGACGATGCATCAAACTTTGAGAACAACTGACTGCTGTGGCGCGTAGATTTCCGGAGCTTGGAACACTCGTATAGCGTGTAAGTATGGGGTGGGATCGTGGATGGAACTTTGTTGAAAATGCAGAGCAAACGCGAAGTTGAGTTATTGAAGGTTAAGGCCAGGATATATTTTCGCGCTTAAACCATGAATAACAACACTCTCCCACAGACGGCGTGTTGAGGTCCTGGTCTTAAGGGCAAAATGTGAATTATGGCGACCAGGAAAGATGATCAAAATTGGTATTCTGAGACTGTGTGTAAGGAGACTGGGGCATCCTGTTTGTTCATAGTGAAAAAGTGACGATGGTTGTTAATACGAAAGTTAAGAAGGCTACCTGTTTCCCCCATATAAAAGGCATTACAGAACTTGCAGGTTTGGATGTATATAACATGAGCGGTGCGACATTGTACCCTTGGGATTGAGGGTGTACCGCCCATTAGCAGTATTGATAGTGATCGTGTAAGAAGTGATGAAAATGGAGCGGGTCTTACATCTGGGTCTCTTGCATGTAAGGTCACCAGTTTGGGGGTGGTGGCGAGGGAAGATTCGTACGGACCAAGATGTTTCTGAGATTAGATGGATGTTGAAAAACTTATCTAGGTTTAGTGGGGAATATTGATCTTGTATCTGGTTAAGATTGTAGGATTTGTTTGAATGGAATGGAATTGGATGATTAGAGCCGGTGGGTTGGAGCTTTGAGTTGGTTGAATGTGTGAGGATGCACGGCGAATCTGTTTGGTTACGAAGTTAGATCGGTAACCTCGGTTGACTAGTCTCGTGGAGGCGCTGGTTGTAAGTTTCATCAGCAGAGGTGGTGAAATTCGGGCGTTGTCCTCTGACTGCAAGGGAGAATGGAATCTTTCTTGGTGTGGTAAGGAGGGGAACTAAAGTAGTGTAAATACTGCATGTGGTTGGTGGGCTTTATGTGAACGGAAGTGGTGTGGGTGTTGTTTTCTAAAGTGATGTCCACGTCAAGGAAAGTGACTTTTGTCAGAAATGGACCAAGTGAATAGGACAACACTGAATTGGTTCAGTTGTTCTAGGAATGTCTTGAGACTGGTTTCACCATGAGTCCATAGCATCATTATATCATCCAAGAATCTTACCCAGAGTAGAGGATTGAAAGGCTGAATTTGAAGGAAATGTGTTCGAGCTTGCCCACAAACAGATTAGCATAAGAAGGTGCCATTCTCGTACCCATGGTTGTGCCTCGGGTCTTAAGGTAGTGTTTGTCGTCAAAGGTGAGGTTGTTACATGTAGGAAATAGGTTGGCCAGATTAAGAAGAATATCTGTGGTTGGACTATGAGGTTTGGGTCTCTGGTTAAGGAAGAATTCCATAGCTGCTACCATGACACGAGAACTATGACATAATGGTCCTCCCAGCGGACAAGGCGTCCACTACAGTAGTCTTAGATAAAGCTGAGTACCTCCAGGAGGCTTACCGCCAACTATCCGATCCCAACACCTACAAGCCCACGGCCACATACCTATCCTACGCCCATCAACAGAAAATTTCAGATTTCATTACCGCTAATGGTCCTTCTGAGGGCATATCTGAAATGTCCATTAAGTTCCTAACCGTGGACAGTCCGCCCCCGACCTTTTACCTATTACAGAAGATCCACAAAACCAGTTACTCCAGGCAGACCCATTGTAGCCAGCTATAATTCCCCTACTTGAACGCATTTCCACTCTCGTTGACTCCTTCCTTCAACCACACATTAAGCGCTGATTTCTAAGAAGTGGTAGGTGTCGCGCCTGCCTACATACGCAACACCTACCACTTCTTAGAAATCATCCGTAAATTACCGCCTCTCCGTCCGTTAAGTATTGTTTTGCACCAGAGATGTTTCTTCCTTAATACTAACATTCCTCATGCCCATGGCCTAGCAGCTATGTGATTCTTCCTTAACCATTGACCCAAACCTCATAGACCAGTCACAGCTTTCCTTAATTTGGCCAACCTAGTTCTCACATGTAACAACTTCATATTTGACGACAAACACTACCTTCACATGCGAGGCACAGACGTGGGTACGAGAATGGCACCTTCTTATGCTAATCTGTTTATGGGCAAGCTCGAACATGATTTCCTGCAAACTCAGCCTTTGAACCCTCTGCTCTGGGTAAGATTCTTGGATGATATAATGATTCTATGGACTCATGGTGAAACCAGTTTCAGGACATTCCTAGAACTGAACCAATTCCGTGTTGTCCAATTAACTTGGTCCATTTTCCTTAACGTGGACATCACTTTAGAAAACAACACACACACCAAGAAAGCGATCCCTTTCTCCCTTGCCGTACAACGCCTGAATTCCACTACCTCTGCTGATGAAACTTACAACCAGCGCCTCCACGAGGCTCTAGTCAACCTAGGTTACCTATCTAACCTTGTAACCAAACAGAGTCGCCGTGCATCCTCACACATTCAACCCACTGAAAGCTCCAACCCACCGGCTCTAATCACCCAGTTCCACCTAAACTATCCAAAGGTCAAACAAATCCTACAATCTTCCACAGACACAAGATCAGTATTCCCCACCAAACCGAGATTAGTTTTTCAACATCCATATAATCTTAGAAGCATCTTGGTCCGTACAAATCCAGCCCCGCCGCTACCCGAAACTTCCACCCATACGTGCAAGAGATCCAGATGTAATATCTGCTCCATTTTCAATCACTTCTTCCACAATTACTATCAATACTGCTAATGGCCGATACACCCTCAATCCCAAGGGTACATGCCACACCTCTAATGTTATATACATCCTAACCTGCAAGTTCTGTAATGCCTTTTATGTGGGAGAAACAGGTAGCCCTCTGAACTTTCGTATTAACAACCATCGTCACTTTTGCACTATTAACAAACTGGATGGATGCCCCAGCCTCCTTGCATACCGAGTCCAACAATACCAATTTTGATCTATCTTTCCTGGTCGCCATAATCCACATTTTACCCCCTATGGCTAGGACCTCAACACCACGTCTGTGGGAGTGCTGTTATTCATGGTTTAACATCGAAAATATATCCTGGCCTTAACCTTCAATAACTAAACTTCTCGTTTGCTCTGCATTTTCTACAAATTTTCATCCACGATCTCACCCTGTACTTTTACGCTATACAGTTATTGTTCCAAGGTCCGGAAATTACACGCTACAGCTGTCAGTTGTTCTCCAAGTTTGATGCATCGTCCGCTACGTGTCGCCACTCCCTTCAATCTTTTACTTCGTGAACACGTGCACTTCGCTTTCTTCCTCCACACATGAATACGTGCAGCTGTGTGCACGAGATATCGTAGTGACTTTTATATGTGTGATGATCTAATACGGAACATATAAACTGTATTTTCCTTCATTTTTCTATACAGTGTGGTGCATTTAAAAGTTGCCCTCTCTTTATCTCGTGATAGAGTGGTTTGTTTGAAAAATCCCGAAACACGTCAACTTTGGTTTCGAGGGGGACGAAATATTGTGACAATTTTAAGTGTGCTGCAGGGACCATCCTCCGCGGTCTAGTGGAGAAGGCTTCAATTTTCTTAAATGGCAATACGGGTCGAGTAGCACATCGTTTGAAAGCTACTTCGGGAGATATCGCGTTGTAAACTTTTACTTATTATACACAGACATTTATCAAAAGATGTAATATTTTACCCTGTTAAACCTTATAAATACCCTCAACAACTCATCAAACAGAAGACGAGGACTGCTAGGAATACTATTGAGATAAATTTGAACATATTGAACCATCTTCCGTGGTCTAGTGGCAAAACCTTTAATTTTCTTAAATGGCAACACGGGTCGAATGGCACTTCATTTGAAAACTACGTTCATTCGGTTTACGAAAGTTATTTTTTAATTTTGCCGAATTCTTCGGAAGAATTAGCGTTTCGACCGTTTATTTAGTGTACATACGAAAATCTCAAAAGAAGAAAGATTTTATCATATTAAACATTGAGTACAATAAACTTTCCATTATATCGTTAAAACGACTGAATTTAGCCGCGTTGTGATCAGCATGAAGTGTGTTGTCCCATTTCCTTAGGTCTAGTGGCAAAACCTTTAAATTTCTTAAATGCAACGTAGGTCAAATGACCTAATTTGAAAACGTCTTTGATTCTATTTAGAAAAGTATGTTTTGTGTGGCAAGTTAATGAATACTTTGCGTGTTATGAAGATTTGAACTGTATATTTAATTTAATAATCGTTAGTGATGTTGTCCAAAGTTCACGAAACGCAAGTGTCCACATCTCGGGAGCGGGGACGTATATCTGGATGGGTATATCCCAATTGATCTAGGCATCTTATATTTTGAAATTGTGAGTGCAGATGAACGGTTATAGAGATACAGGACGTTATGGAACAAAGTTACCATTATAATCAAATATCTTGCGTTAACTGAAGAGGATTCTTACAACAGTACACGTGTGGAGGCTGGTGCAAGGGTAGCTTGTCCTTTAATAAAGTACGATCCTCCTCAGTTTGGTACTGTTTTTAGTATTTTAAATATTCCCAAGTAGATTTCTTACAAAGCATTCACAGACCTTACTGTTTACAGTGGCCAAATCGTCAAACCGCAATATCTGACTCCTTACTGACATTTCAAACAAATTTCAGTTTTGTCAAAGATTCAACAGCTCTTTCAACGATGTGTCACTTCACGCATATCGCAATTTAAGAAAATTGAAGGTTTTGCCACTAGGCCTCAGGAAATGGGGCAACACACTTCATGTTAATCACAACGCGGCTAAATACAGTCGCTTCAACGGTATAATGGGTAGTTTATTGTAATCACAATATTTAATAAGAAAAATCTTTCTTCTGTTGAGATTTTCGTATGTATACTTAATAAACGGTCGAAACGCAAATTCTTTCGAAGAATTCGGCAAAATTAAAAAAAAATAACTATTTCGTCAACAGAATGAACGTAGCTTTCAAATGAAGTGCCATTCGACCCGTGTTGCCATTTAAGAAAATTGAAGGTTTTACCACTAGACCGCGGAGGATGGTTCAGTATGTTCAAATTTATCTCCGTAATATTCCTAGCAGTCCTCGTCTTCTGTTTGATGAGTTGTTGAGGGTATTTATAAGGTTTAATAGAGTAAAATATTACATTTTTGGATAAATGGCCATGTATAATAAGTAAAAGTTTACAACGCGATTTCTCCCAAAGTATTCAGTCAAATTAAATAAGAAAACCGTTTTTGTAATTAGAATCGAAGTAGCTTTCAAACGATGTGCTACTCGACCCTGTAGTGGCACATGAAATGTATCTTCGAAAGATTATTTATTATTTAAAAATGAAATTATAATAAATTTAGTCACCGTTAACAATTTTAAGTATTATAGGCGAGTTTGGAAAAGTTGGAAAAAATGCTCGCTAGATGGCGCGCAAAAAATCATTGTGAAATTTTAGTTGTGTATAAGATTGTAATGTATATTTTCGGTGTTTTTAAGTTTGATAACTATTATAACAATAATATATGTTTGAATGTTTAAAAAAAAACTAAAGACCATATAATTAATATGTAAATGTCTCAACACCAAAAGCATAAGTTGTTTTAAAAGATAATGTATTTAAAAGGTGAGGTTGGATACACTTGATATATTGAACCAGAATCTGATATGATTCTTTGACTTTTGGAATTAAATGGTTGTTTCATTTACCTAGTTTTTGTTATACGCTTCGTGCTTTTAAGAGTGCACACTCTTGATCTAGCACTTTTAATTTAAGTGTTGCCTTACTGGAGCGCAGAGAATAAGTCCTCCGGTTATGAGGGGCATCTTAACTGCTCGGTCTGCGTTGGTAGACCTAGATATGGAAAGGCGTTGAGGGAGGAGGCTACTATCAACCCATTTCCGCCGATGTTATTTAAGAAAACCTTTGCCACTAGACCGCGGAGGATGGGGCAGCACACTTAAAATTGTCAGTATTTCGTCCTCCTTGAAACCAAAGTTGACGTGTTTCGGGATTTTTCAAACAAACCACTTTATTACGAGATAAAGTGGGTGGCAACTTCTAAATGCACCACCCTATATATATATATTTTTCCGATCGTACAAAATTTGTTTACTCATTCATGGCCTTGTGCTAAGGGGTTTATTTAAGTAGACAAAATTTGATTCACTGTAGTTAATCCTTGTAGTATGGATACAAAATTTTAAAGCAAATTGTCATGACCGAATTCAGAATTAATTCAAGAAAAAAGTTGTTAGATCTGAAGGAGTTTAATTTTTAACAAGTAAATTGTATGAATTTTTAACTGTCCTTTCACCGTCAACTAAACCTGGGCGATTGATTCATTTTATTCATGCTTTAGCTTATTTATGCTTGCCATCAGCATTGAGATTAAAGTTTTTGAAAACTTCAATTGTGTGTGACGTCACATTTTACGTACAAGTGAGATAGTAACATCTTGAGTATTTATTTTTGATGCATTTCATGTTCTATGTTGACATACAATTCATTTTGCAGTCACTGAAGCCCCTCTCTTCGCTACAACATTGAACTATGACGATATAATCTGAAACGAATCTGCTGTACGTGGGGGCAATACAACGTGAATATCTGCGATCATTGTACGACCAATCTACAAGCAAAATGTATGTGTGAACTGGAATAAACTAATGTGATTTTGACTTTAAAAAGTGAAAGAATGAGTGTGCGGCTTTATAAAAACGTGTGAATGAGTGGTGTCAGACATTTACGAAGTGAAACAAAAGTATTTTACATTCTTACCTTGCTTTCATATATCTATATCTACCGTATATATATATATAAAAAGATAATTTTGTTTATGGAGTTCTAAACGCAATTATATTTTTTCAGTCACTGTAGACTTCAATGTCAAAAAAATATTTGCAACAATAAAAGAAAATTTTGGATGTCTCGCATTGATTGATTATGATTATATAGTATTTCCTTCTCTATACAAAACTGCAAATTCGATGTAATACAGACATTGGGGAAAGTTTCCTTTAGTCGATATACGGAAAGGTTTTAAAATTATTGTGGTTGTAGAGGTGATGTAGTGTTTTGCCTTTTATTGAGGGGGTTATAAATTTGAGAATCTAGACTTCAAATAATTCCTCAGCTGAAGGCAAACAACTCATGTATGCATAGGCGCTGATGGGTATGGATATAAGGTAAGTTTACTTTTCTTTTAACGGGGTGTCTACTGACCTGGAAAACCTTGACAACCTGGAGATAGCCTGGAATTTTATTTTGGACCTGGAAAAGCCAGGAATTCTAGCGAGAACTTCAAAAATAATCCAAGTTATTTTTCACAGAATGAGGCATGCAGTAATTAACTTTTGTGAGAAGCTTCTCAGTGACCCTCAGACTTCTTGCGAGTACGGGTGTGACGACCCCGAGGGTACCCGAGCTCAGCTCATTTTTCGTTGAAACTATTAAAAAAATATCAATCATACATGTTGGTTGTACTATTTGTTTTCTTGTTTGTTGCTGCACAATTTTCTCAATCACCTTCTGATAGGGAATATTCTACTTTATTTTCTTGATTGAAATCTCTGGAAAACATACATTTTAGTTAGTACATAAATATTTTTTCATGTTCTATAATGACCTAAAGAAATAATATGCGTTTGGTATTCTTTTAATTGATACATATTTTAGTTTATTTTCAAGAAGAAAATAATATAAATTAATGACCTGAAAAAAGAAGAAAAATATACCTGGAATTTGAAAATCAACATCAGGTAGACACCCTGTTTAGGCACGTTAAACACAATTCTAATCTAATAAAAGTTAAAAATTTAATTTGTATAAGATGCGGTCTTTATAGTATGTAACTAGTTCTAATTTTATAAGGCGTAAGAGTTTAGGTTGCATACAATGCTGTCTTTATAGTAAGTATTGTTTGTCGTGTTTCTTCGGAACCTTTTTTTCTTGAAATTCTTGATCTAAAGGACAAACCGCTTCAGTCATAAATCATCATTTCCAACCCACTGTTCAGCTGCTGAAGAATAGATAACGTTATTGCCAAACTTTAAATGACAGGAATGGACTTCCCTTTCACTCTCATTTACAGACCTTCTTATTGTTAAACCGCACAGTTAGGTTTCACTTGCTGTAGAGAGAGGCGCTTGAAGTACAGCAACGTTGGGAACATTGACGTGAGACACGCGGTTCATAATGGGGGAAAATTGAGGTTGTCTCCTGATAAGAAAAGGTGCTTTTGCTGTGCGACAGAGTAGCATTAGTCAAATTTCTTAACTATGCAGATTATGTATTCTCATTCCGAAGCGTACGCAAAATCTAACCAGGAATACTTTAAACTTTGAGATGAATTTAAATCAAGCTTTCTTTTTATGTAAATTTGCGTGGCGAGGACCAAACTGTAAATTTGCGTCCAACTTGGCACTCTATCCTCAGTTACCCAATCGTACAATAAAACGATTATTATGGTCCCTGCACGTTTCACCAATTCATATATCTGTTTCATCAGATACGAAGGTAGAGTAAAAATCTAGATATTAATGAAGCACCGTCCGAAAGGTTGGCCTTTGTCAGAGCTCTGTGCTGCGGTCCTGAGCGGAAACAGTCAAATGTTGTCAGTGTATTGCGAAATGAAATGCTTATGATACATCATCATAAGAACTTGGATGGATAACTGTGTGCATGGTTAAATATGAAGCGTTATGTATTTTAATGTTTATTACGATGTGAAATATAGTGTTAAAAAAGTTATATTGGAATGCAATAAATAAATGTTTAAAAATATGTTGTTGCATTTTATTTATGCCAAACCACGATTTATGTAACAAACCCGGATCTCACTTTTTGTGAGTAAACAACTTTTATATACCATTCGCTTTTTTGAGAATCCGTTTTATACAGTGTCTTGGCATCGGTTATTTCAGGTGTTGCGAGAGGCCGGATGTTGGGAATTAATTATTTTTCACATCTAATATGCTCCTTGACCCTAGTGTTAAGGCTCCCTTTAGTTGATTCCGACATACTGGTCCTTACATCAACATGTGATTCGGCACACTCCACTTTTATTATTATTATTTATTATTATCGCCGGTCACTGTTATAATCTATATAATTTTATGTAAAACTAGTTATGAAAATTAATTGAATAAAATTGCGATAATAATTGATGCTTAGTTGTCTTTTTTGGTTACTCGTTTCCTATTGCGCAATACCTTTGTTGTTTATTCATGTCAAAGCGGATGTCCGTAGCTGTGATTCCTTCACAATATCATTTATTCATTTAATTTCCATAATTCTAGTTTTATATAAAATTACATCGACCGGCGACATTATTATTGAAGAAAACGTACGTTAAAACTTTGAAACCTATCCTGAACCCCCGAAACATTATTTAAGAATTTATCCAATTTAAAAGTTGTTCGAAAAACTTAAACCAATCACGTCATTGCAAGGAGAACATTAGAATTGGAGATGCGAAATAAATATATATATAGATATATATATCAGTGGGAGCTCCATTACATAGTAACGTTTTGATTGCCCCTACCCGAATTACTGATGTATGTCGGTGTCAGGAAAACATCTGCCAAAACCTGTGGAATACGCTGAAATCATCTTTGACATGGGAAAACCAGCAGAGAAATATAAATGGCATTCACGTTTGTAACTAAAACATCTCTTATGTACAAAAGTGAGCAATATTGATAGTCACCCACATTTAGCGTCACTACACACAAACTACCATATTTGGAATAGCAGATGCCAAGATACTGTACAAAACAAATTCTCATGGAAAGCGAATGGTATATGAGAGCTTTTTTATTCACAAAGAACAATCAGCATTAAATTTAAATCAGGGCTTTTGTTAAATAAATCCTGGTTTGACATAAATAAAATTCAATAAAATAACTTTTTTTTTAATCATTCATTCATTCATTTCATTTCAATATCACTATTTTTAGACCATATTTCACATGTTAAAAACATTAAAACACACCACTCCACATTCTTAACAACTATACATAGTTATTCATCCAAGTCCTTACGTTCAAGTATCAGGTAACAGGATTTAATAGGCCATTCGCAATACTCTGATAAGTAAAGGTTCTCTCCCAACAATCGGGAATCCGGGAACTGCGCATATATTTAGAGGAAGGTCACGAAGGAATACTGGCAAAATCTGCCGTTCTGATAGCAAAGGGTAAATCCAATATGGTCGCCCAAAGGTCACTCCAATCAACTTTTGCAAGCAACGTCGCATCCACTTCCTGTTGATTGATTGATATAATATTTTGCAGACTGATATATTTCCAAAAACCAACACATTTGTTGGATCGAAATTTCTCGTAAGTCGCCATATTGTATCCAATATGGTCACCGAAAATGTCATTTGCTAAACGACTCGTGCAGAAAAACGAATTTTGGTATGAAAGTACAGTATCACTAGACGTTTACGAAAAGTATTAAACTGTTCAAAATGTCGCCATCTTGAATCCAATATGGCTGCCCAAAGTCTTGTACCAAGCAACTCGTGCTGCAAAACCGAGATTTGGTATAAAGGTACATTATCACTAGCAGGTTATGAAAAAATTACAAACTATTCACAATGTTCCCACCTTGAAGCCAACATGGCCGCCAAATACTCATTTAAAATATATAAAAAGTTGTAGGTCAAATGAGTTAAATTCAGGCACAAAGTACGAATGATCGTCTGTCGAATGTGCACTATGGAATAGGGATGGCAATCCGCTCGGCTCGAGCGGCGAGTCTAACGCTCGAGCTCGACTCACTGTAACCGTATAGCAGGGTGTCTGAGCAGCGACTCGGCTCGAGTAGATACTGAGCACCGACTCGTTGACATCCCTACTATGGAAGTATTAGGTGTAAGTTACTTGCACACGCACTCCCAAAAATCAGGCATCTATACACAAAGATATGCTCGGAATAACTCGCGAAGATAGGAAGAGAAATAATGAAGCGGGAAGATGACTGGAGTTACCGATATAATGGCAAAAATAAAAGGATTAAAATGGCAGTGGGCGGGACATGCTGTAAGAAGGCATTCTGGGTGGCCATATTGAATTCAATATGGCGACTTCCGAGACATTTCGATCTAACAAATGAGTTGTATTTGGAAATACATCAGTGTGCAAAATATTAAGTCGACGGGATGTGGGTGCGAAGTTGCTTGCAAAAGTTGTTTACCCTTTCCTGTCGGAACGGCAGATTTTGCCAGTATTCCTTCGTGACGCTCCTGTATCTAAATATATGCGCAATTCCCGGATCCCTTATCGTTGGGGGGAGAACCTTTACTTGAGACAATATTTTACCTACCTTGTTCCTGCTCACAACCGCCATTTTCGATTTCATCAGCATAGAGAACGCACAAAGGTGTCACATTTTCGGACGGCTTTGTCAATCCAGCTTCGCATCTGATGAAGCCGATATATGAATTGGCGAAACCTGTGGTGATCATAATCGTCATTTTGTTGTACGATTCGGTAACAGTGAGGTCTGAGTGACAAGGTGGAGGTAAGTTTACGTACAGCCTTCTCTTGCCTAGAATGTTAGGTGTAAAGTATTTTCCCCTAAGTTTCCCAGGCTGTTTGCTTGCGGAGTTGTTGAATTCTTCGGTTTCGCAGTGGTGTAGGCTTCATGATAGATGTCAGAAGAGCCTGATTTGTTGGGGAAGAATATGGTCTTCAGTTTTTAAGACTGGTACAGCTATGGACAAAAAGATTTTCACATTTCTTTTTTCAGGAATATATATATATATATCAAATATTGTACAAATTCGCTGACTTGCAATGATAAGCAGAATTGGGTAACGTATTTGTGTAAAAAATATTGTCTTGATATATAACAAAACACGGGTGATATACAAAAAAATAAAATTTTGCGTCGAAAAATTCTAAGTCCAAAAATCCCACCAAGCTGTAAAGTTCCCTCGTTTTTCCCCCGCAAAGGGATTTTTTTTTTAACCTAACGGGAATTTATAATTTTAGGTTTTGGTAATAAATATTTGAAGAATTTAATGAAGACAGGAATTATTAAAGCAGTAGATGAGGATCAATTGTAATTTATTGACACATTTGTTTCTTTAAATTATGTGATTCAACTTCGGTTCTGTAAATCCAAACTAATAAATGAATGCCAAATGAGACAAGTTTTCAAGAAGTTAGAAAGCATCTAATTTACTAATGGCCATCACTGCCCTCTGCTAGTAACTGAACGAACTACTTGCAGTTATTTTAATAAGTTTAAGTATGCATACAGTGCAGATATTAATCAAATGTTTTAATTTTAAATCATTTATAACAAGATATATTTTTATCTTTTGTCAGATTTGCTAACGTTTTTCAAAATCTTGCTTCATTAATAGAAAGTGAAAGATTTCTTGAAATGTTTGTTGGTTGGCTACCAAAACTCTTTTCTTACAATTTTTTTTACAAATTTTTGAATTCATCGTGATTGCAATCTAGCCTATTAGATTAGGACAGCGGTTTCCAAACGTGTGACATGTTGAGTAATGTGTCCGTATAGAGGCATT
>JAGDQP010051932.1:0-13906 GCA_022664845.1 Lepisma saccharinum | reverse complement strand
TCAGAAATAGAAGTGACAAAGTTCTAAGTGAGCATACGTTATTTCTTCGTACTACACTTTTCGTAAGATCTTGTAACATTAATATAGAGACCTACTAAAACAACAAATAAAACATAAAAGTTTAATATATCCCTTTCCATAAAGGGTAGTAAACCGTCGCGTGGGGCTGTTATGATCCCAGGATAAAACAATTTCGCCCTTTTGAATGGAAATATTCCATTGAAAGCAACAGAACATATTTGGCATTGAAGAACGATATAAATTAGCCAGTTAGTGTGACAGGCGGGAAATTTCCATTTGTTTTTGCTGTGATACAGAAACAAAATTATCTACGCAGAATCACAATTGCGCCACGTGAAGGTTCCAGGGTTAGGAAGAAAGCCTAGCGCTAACGATCCGTTACAATGTAATTATTTGTGTTTCGAAGAACGTTAAAACACCAACAATAAAAATGTATTAAAGTAACTTTTATTCTAATTTCAGGTGAAGGAACACGGACGAGCCAGTTCAGTCACGAAACGTTTCCAATGTGAAATATGCGGATATAAATCTTTCGAAAAGATTAGCTTTAGAAGACACATACAAATTCATACAAGAGATATGATCTTCGAATGTGAAAAAGGTAAATAAAAAAGTATTCAAATGAGTAATCTGAAAAAACATATGTTAAGACATACAGAAAAAATATCTTTCCAGTGTGGAATATGTGAATATAAATGTAATCGAAAGAGTAATTTGAAAATACACATGTTAACACATACAGGCGAAAGGCGTTTTCAGTGTGATGTTTCCTAAAAGGCAAATAATCTATACAGGTGAATGTTGCTGGCAATGAGAGAAAAGAATTCGAATTGCGATTTAATAGTTGTCGCCATGTTTTGTTGTTGAGATTTATTATTGGGAAATGTATAATCTAAACATACATAACGTGAGTGTGTTTATATAGTATAGTAAAGTGACATATTTAAGATGTTAACGGACTCATTAGAAATAAAGTAATGCAATATAAAAGACTTGAAAAGAGATCAAATAATCGGAAACAAATATCAAAAATAATTACAGTGTGTAGTTGGCAACACTGCATCCAGGGCAAGCCTGCATGATGTAATGCCGAAATTGTTTCAATGACTAACGATGTTCATAAGTAACAGACACGTATGTAACATTGAGAGTATTCCGAGGATCACAGCCCATTATTTGGTTATAATTGGCACAAAACGGACATTAAAAATAAGGCTAGTACGTTGAATCACCAGTGGTCTGAAGGCTGACAATATCAATTGTTCTCTGAGTTTTGTCGAATTTGAGGTGTAAAAATATATTTGTGGGCGGAAAAAAACTGTTGTTTTTTTTTTCATTACTGTCCCTGTTCATGCTGTCCCTGACAGCATTTTATGATCAACGAATTAGTTAAAATGTTAGTTCATGTTCAAAACATATAATTAGAAATAAAACAATGGGACTGCCTCTGACATAGTTTTCATGCATTATGTAAGTTTTCTCCCTCTGAGCCAAAGATGCCTAAGGGTCAGAAGTGAATATATATTTTCTTTACAAAGATGCTAATAATATATATTGCATTCCTAATGAAAATTGAAAGCTTTTTTCAACGTCACAACATTTAATTGTAGTAAACCTAAACAACAGAATCATTAGTTGTGTTAACTAGTGAACGTTGGTGATGAAAAGGAAAGAAAAAACTATTTCGTCAATAAAACAAGTTTTTTTGGGGGCTCGCTAAAGAAAAACAAAATCCATTTTCCGAAAATTTCGTTTTTTTTCTGCCTTTAAAACATTTCTCGAAACCAAAATTTTATGTCATATTTCCCTTGAGCGCCATTAGTTGCAAGGAGTGCTTCTTAATGCATTTGGATAGTTCTTAATATTATATTTATCGCCAACAAAGTATAACTCACGTTACTAACTCCACACATACTTAAACGCACAGTCACGGAAATTTCGGGAGTTTAGTAGATATTTAGTATATGTTATAGTGTTTAGTTTCCATTTACCTTACCTGTATGGAATATATAAACACCCTATAGACTAAACCTGGCAGCTCAGTTTCACAGACAAGTCAGGGCCTAATTATGACTGCCTGTCTGGGCGATAACTATTATCTAAATAAAGATGTACATGCTTTTCTATGAACCTCCCGCAGTATATATGTCCGTGAATTTACAAAATTACAACCAGGTACTCTCGAAATAGATACAGGAAAATATTGAACAATACATAAACAACAGTCTCTGTGTATTTACAATCGTGTGTTTGCTGTTCAATACGTGGCAAATTTAGTTAATTTTTTTTTATTAGATATTCATGTTTATGTTCAATGAGCGGTGCCCGGATTATTAAGAGAGAAAAAGCATCAAAATATCTGGGATGTAAAATCCTCACCGGACACCCTGTATATTTTTTAAAAGAATGGAGCGAAGACGTATATTCTGCCTATACTAGCACTTCCGGCTCAAATAGAGCGTCAGATTCCTTGGCTCGGAAAAATGGCGGCGGTTCATAGTGAGCCGGTAACAGGCAGTGGTATTCAAAGGACAAATTCATTGAGCGCTCACTGCTTTGAGTTCCCCAATGTTAATATTTCCCCCCTCCTCGACCCCCTCTCTTTACATATTTGTTCTGCAGAAAGGATTTAAAATAACACTGCATGTTCACAGCTTTGTAAGTTGGGGTTCAGTCTGTAAATAAATCGAGTAAATTTAGGAGGAGGGGCGTACCAGATCTATATTGTTTGGAAAGCAATCTAACGGCTATTTTTTTCTATACAGTTTTAGTAAAAGTTAGAAATTCTGGAAATATTTTAGATTAAAAGCATCAGAATGATGGAAAAATAACCGCTTTAAATTATGCAACTAAAAGCAGGACAAATCATCGTTGGGCTCGACTCCGATGATTCTGCCTGACCCCCTGAAAAAGAATGTCATCCTCTAAATTTTCGAGCGCACCACCAACTTTGTACGGTAAAAAATTGATAGAAACCGTCCAAAACTTCGCCTATTTTGACTTTACAGCCCTCAAACTGAAAATCCTTGCGGAATATCTGTTCGAATAGCCGCTGTTCTCTGGCTGATTGTCTGAGACGAACCATAATTGAAATTACAAAGAAAAGAAACAGTTTGGGGCATTACTTACGTAAAGATTCCCTACCATGGGATGCAATTGAAGCTACAACTGAAGGAGAAAGAGGAAGAGGAAGAAGACAATTCTTTATATTTTTGAGGAATGTAAATCAAACGCTAAAACGAAAAAGCGAAAGCGTAAGATTGGTGCAAATAGAGATGGTTGATGGTGACTTGAAGGGGTAATGGTGATGATACTTCGACCATGCAGGATGTTTCTCTATTTCACTGCGTAAATTCTTGGATGATACGCGCTCGCAAAAAATGTATTTCGGGAACAACATCTATCTTTTTTTAAACTTTTGTTATTAATCGCATATGCAGTTCTGCCACATGTCTTAGCGATAAAGCCATAGCTGCCTGTCTGGGTTATAGCTAATAAATTAATAAATGATCTGTACAGGCAGGGATTCCCCCAGGATTTTTATTTTGGGGGTTTCTAAAGTCAAAATTGGGAGAATGTAAGTGGAGTTTTGCACGGTTTCAATCGATTTCTTACCGTGAACATTTTAAAGTTGACGGAGTGCTCTCGAGAATTTGGGGCTGACGCTCTGCACAATTACTGAAAATGACCCAAGCCTGTAATTAAGTATGGGGGTGATCCTTGTTTGATCTATGTATGAGTTTCCACTAAAGGTCAGTACATCGTCGGATTGCTGGCCGACAGGTCGGGGTTCGAATCGGCCAGGCGTCTTGTTTACAACAAATAATAATTTCCTCCCTTTCCCTTTTTATTGTATTTACAACACTTACACAGTTCCCGGAAAGAAATTATGGTTAGATTATCTTTTTATTAAACTCCAATAAAACACCAAAAATAACTTTTGGTTATTGATCACTTGTGGAAACACAGTTTATGACAAACAAAAATATGATTGGTAATTCTACGGTTGAAAATTAGTATATACATTCTTGCATATTCTGCACGTGGAAGAATGCATATTTGATGAACGAACAGAGTTTGAAAGCTTGTCTGGATATGATACGATTAAGTAGTTAAGAATTTTGTAAAGCAAAAGAAGTATTTTACCAAATATAATAAGTTTCATTATAGGATACATTTATACATAAAATCATTCTTTAAATATAAGAACATTGTTTCATGAAACGAATCCCTGACTTAGGATAATTGAAGACTCACTCCTTACATCAATAATATCTTTATTTTAACCCACATCAAATAATATAATACAGAAACGCTTAAAATTAAACATATCGCTAAGGTTCCGCGCAATCTACAGTTCGCAGTGGGAATAATGATCTAAGGTTTGCTAACCTTGGTAAAACAAAACTGACAGTTCCTGAAACAAAAGTTAAACATATAATTATGCCTTGAAATACTTGTAAAATAAAATGAAGATTTATTTCTATTCCAGGAATGTCGGAGACTTGAAGGGTTTAATATTCTTAAGTGAATCTGCATGTCCTCGACGTACGTAATAAATGTTTCACGCAATATTGCAGGTTTCAATGCTGCTGAATGAAATCTATAATACAAATAAAAATTAAATTTCGAATATCAACGCACAAGTA
This sequence comes from Lepisma saccharinum, assembly GCA_022664845.1. Classification (NCBI taxonomy): domain Eukaryota; kingdom Metazoa; phylum Arthropoda; class Insecta; order Zygentoma; family Lepismatidae; genus Lepisma; species Lepisma saccharinum. The sequence continues at coordinate 9,236 of JAGDQP010051932.1, read as the reverse complement.
ACAGGTTATTCATTGACATTTTTGTCTTAGATGTACATAGAGCATAAATTAATTCTGATTATAAATATATTTAAATATTGAAGGTACATTCATTGAAAATTTTCACACGGGACATGAAGTAGAATTTTAACATATAAGAAAAACACATTTTTTTAATAATGTGCTATTGAAAAACGTCCTACAAGTTGAAAGTAAACCTCATGTCTGCTATTTGTAGCAGGACAGAAATTAATAAAACAATTTCCAACTACTTACATAGACAGAAGATTTTGGATTCTCCAAATGCTCGTCACAATATATAATTGTACTATCATATTCATGCTCCTGTTTTATCTTGCTGCTTCCTTCTGGCCATTCCCTTTTTACTTCAAACTTACTGGCATTGACTAATGACTTTTCTGTCGGTAAAGATGTTTTGTGGAAATATAATGGATCTACTGTATTATCGATCTTTGAACCAATTGAACTGCACATCTGTTTGAAAAGTATAAAGTAGTTTCAAATAAACAATTGTTACTTTGAGGAACCGGATCAAGTGATAACCATGTACCATCCCCTCTCTCTCAGATTATTAGCTTCAAACGCCAGTCGTACAGATTAGATTAAAAAAATGAATCATTTTTTTTAAGTTTTCTCCCACTATTCAATATTTTATATGTAAAATTAACGCTGTTAACACTTATATGTATGAAGTCACTCAGCTAATGTTAATAATCACTCAAATACATATTCTTCAGCAAAGTTTTATCTTTACCAATATTCCGCGGAAGTAATTAGTTAGTACATTCAAGATATCACTTAATACTAAAAAATGGTGTCGTTATCCTCCTTCTCTCAACATGCAGCCACGTTCACTTAGATAAGATCCTAGGAAACTAACATTCAATATTTACAGATTATATATCTACACAACTAAAACTCTTTCTATCACCCCATCCCATAGCACTGCGTATTATCTCGCAATGTTTGACAATTACAAGAATTTATTTCCAGGTTAACAGTTAACTTCCCAAGTATCTTTTGTAACTGAAGGATTTTAAAACTGTGTTTTCTGAAACTTACTGAAAACTTCATTGTTGTTTCAAGGAAGACACAATTAACCCCCGTATTTATTTTAAATTTCGAATTTGACCCCACAAACAATATTCCAGGGACGCCTTTGTATTCAGAAGTTTCTCTGCTAGATTCTGAATATCTCATTTAGTATAATATCACCTTAATTTTGAACCTTTATTTACATCTAATCCACTTTAATTCCCGGTACTAATTAAGTATTCTAACTTAAGCCAAACGGTATGAGCTATCGAAAGGCATTTTCTCTAAACTATCTTCAGAGTTTGCCACTTGTTTGAACGGGAGCCAAATCAACATATGATTCAATTTTAAAAAATAAGTTGTACCTCGTAGAGATATTGCCAAAACGCCCCTGATTTCAGCAGCATCGCAAAATGATTTTGGACTTGTATTTTGGTATTAAAAATTTTTAATTCAAATATTTCTGTGTGTTAGGAGCCCTGATACGGATTTCGAAAACAACCCTATATCGGAAATGGGTATTGCATGAGTAGTAATTTGATTTGTGAAACTACCACTCAAGGCTCGTGGACATGTCTAGGTGTGACGGAAGAACAAATATCATACTAAGCATCACAATGTACACCACAGAATATTTATTTGTTTACAGAAGGTTTGAGATACAGCACAATTTGCCACTTTCCACTGAAAACATTATCAGTAAGCATAACACAACAGTAAAAGAACAGCAAAACAAAAAAGAAAAAAAAAGTTACAGAGATAGTCTGTTTATACATATTCCAAAAATTGATTGATTAACAAATATGTCAACGTTATCGGGGAAGATGATTATACGTGCCGACAATCATATTTAGGAGGGACCTTCGTACAAACTTTGCCCTCAATGTTCGGGTGTAGAAAATATCAATTGAGCGTGTTGTTCTGCAGAGTATACGAAAGTTTATTTCACCAAGCAGATTTTCACAAGAAACATGACCATTGACAAGTTTGTGCAGTGGGTTCCTACCTGTGGTGGTTTGATATTCAGATATTTTAGTATACCATTTTTGAAATGTACGGAGATCAGGTACTCTGTAAGATACGATGGCAAGAAAAAAAATGTATTACGGAATTTATTTAAATGAGTAGTGCAGGCCATTGACAAAATAGGGGAAAAGTATTCAATAGTGGGGCAACGTATGATTTATAGAACAAACTTAGGAAATGGGGATTTTTAATGTCAGTGAACCGGTAAAGGAGACCTAGTTTTCTCATATCACAACGAGATATGATTTAATATGTTCAGCAAAAGTTAGTTTACGGGCAATACTACCGGCAAAATCTATGAAGGAGGGAGCTGATTTTATGTTATCATTTCCAATTTTGTAAGCGTAGTTCATACTTTTTTTTTAGTGAAATCGCAAGAGAAGCATGTTTTCAAGGTTTAGGTTTAGTTTCCAAAACGCAAGCCACTTGAAGAGAGTGGAGGCATCATTTTGAAGAGTAAGACCTTTTCAGAATGAATTCGCCTGTAGAGCTTGCAATCATCAGCGTATACAAGAACATCGGTCGGGCTAATTGCAAATAAAGAAGGCAGATCATCTATGTATAGTAAGAACAGCAGTGGGCCAAGGACACTGCCTTGAGGGACACCAGAGGATAAGGGAATAAAGTTAGAAATGGAGCCTGTAAGTGTAACTCGTTCCAACCATTACTGAGATAGTTTTTTTACGAAGCGAAAGTAACTTACAATGGATATTGAATCTTGAACTTGCTTTTTATCTAAGAAAATCATGAAAAAGAGAATCGAAAACCGTAGACAGATCAAAGTACAATATATCAAGCTGAGAATTTTCCGATATGCTAATTATAGCATCAGTCAGAAGAACAGATACACTCGTGAGACAAGATTACCCTGCTAGGAAACCGTGTTGTGAGGAGTTTAGAAACAGAGCCAAATATTTAGATATTCTGCTTTTAATGATTTTCTCATATATAATTGAGAGAAGAGAGAACGGAGAAATAGGTCGATAGGAAGACAGATCATATTTGCCTTTTTCCAGGCTTATGAACTGGAGTGATATTAGTGTTTTTTTTTCAGCTAGCGAGAAACACGCCTTCTCTGAAACATCTGTTCAAGAATATAGAAAGGGGTTGAGAAAGAGAGCTGGCAACACTGCGCAAGAAGTTTGTATAGATGTTCTCTGAGCCGATGGCACGATTTTGGGGTAACAACGAAAGCAGGGAGAACACTTCCCTTGGAGTGGTACTGACAGACGTCAATGACTCAAAGGAGAATGGAGGGAGGGGGTGGAGGGAATGAGATGTATCAAAGATACTGGCGAAGACTTGTTAAACATCCTGGCCATGCCTTTTTTCATTACATTTGCAATATTAAAGGTTAGCGCAGTTGGTATGCGTGAACTATTTTTAAGGTTGTTTATTAGAGACCAAAAACGCTTCGGATTATTTGTATCAAGAATGATTTTATCGATGAACTCTTCATATTCTTGTTTCATGAAATACTTCCTACGTCTTCTAATGTCTGAAAAGTATTTATAGTTTGTTTTTCACTGGGAAAGTTTTCCATAGCTTCCAAGTAGACTTCTTATTTCGAAGAATAAATACACTTCAGAGCTTCATAAAACCAGGTTGGAATAATTATTGCTTCAATGCAAAGATTCCTAATATTTCTCAAAACTGATCACTAACGGAACAAGAGAGTCTCATACGTTTCATATAGAGAAAGCTGCAACACTGGTAACATTACATCGAGGCTTCGCTTTAGCTCTGCAAAATGTCCACCTGCGAAGTTAGATTCTAGTATAACGGTGACATGGCAAGTCAAAATATCTGTAAAAAAACTTCACCCGCTTATTTGGGAATGGTTTTATAACAGCTTTACACAAGAGATGATGAGGGATATATTAAATTGGCTGACTTATACTAAGGCATGTCAGAATGACACTTGGCATTAGAAATACTCCATATAACAATAGCACGGGAAGTATATCTTAGTCATCTTAACAAAAATAAAAAAATAAGTATGTAACACGTCACTTTGTTGTTGTTCGAACTTTGATCTAAACTTTCTTCAAATTTTAAACATTTTATTTTTAGTTTGCTGGTCATCCGAAGTATTACGCCCTTGCTTATAAAAAGTTTTGTGGCGATTCGGGATTCCATGGAAGGAAGTAGACGGCCTAACAGATGTGAATAAAATTTTTACTCCTGCCTCATTTCATTAAATCTAAAAAGTAGATGTTATAAGTTTGCTTACAATTATAATACTATAAAAATCAGATGAAGATGCAATTAAAAGACGTAGATGAAGTGAAATGAACATCACATCACGTTAGCAACTCTAGTATAAATCATTGGTTTAACTTGATCTACGGGCGACAGAAGAATTTGATGGCAGCCAGGTGAGTCTAAACATTTAGCATTAATTATTACCATGCAAAAGTTGATGAAACTACTAAAAGTGAAACCCTATGAACGATGCTGAATTGTGGCTTCAAATGGGAGTGGACAGTCCTACAGAAAAGAAAAACATAAAGTCCGGAAAAGGTAATATGGCATTCGAAATTCAAATGTCTGGCTGCAAGGCGAATATTGATGATATTTTCTTGGTTGATGGGTAGAGGTTGGAACAGGTTCGCCTAGTCGTGAACAAGCAACAGGAAGATTGTTTTTCGGTGCAGAGGATCTGGATAGTCTTTGATGGTGCTGACAATGCATGCGTTTTGGTGGATTCTTTCAGTTCGTGTACTTTTGTGTTGGGTGACTTTTAGAACAGTATCGATAGATTCTAGGCTCTTCACATTCACCAGCAATAAGATCCCCATAGGTTTGGTAGCGCTCGTGTATAAATGGTACGAATGTATGTGTGAGCGGAAGTTATATCCTACGACGTCTCTTCCAAATATAAGTTCTATTCCTCAATACATGATCGATTGTTTCTTGGTGAGATGAGAGAACTCTTACGAGATAACCAGGACTGCCTTCGGATGTGAATATACGTAACCATTTATGGATAGTATGAAATTTGAGACTGAGTCCTGTGGCAGATAAATTAAATAATCTGTTTTAGAATATTCAATCTATTCCTTCTATGATTTTCCCTTTCCTAACTTATTTAAAATCCCAACCTATTTTCCTTATTATGGGATGGTGACAGTCTATGGTTCATAGGCCGTGTTGTAAGAAAGGATATGAATGTTAATTTCTGTCTTGAGACTGAATCGCATATAGGATGAAATCATGCCACTCAACAGGATTTTGTGGTGTTGATTGCAAAGCTATTTTAGTAATTAGTAAAGGAAGTGACTATATATTATTATTGGAACAACAGAAGTTTGGAAACCACGAAACGTTGGTTGACTCCGGAATGACATTCTTTCAGAATTGATCAACAGGAAAGATGGACTATTCTATCCTTAATTTCTAACCGCAAAATTCCTTGTTTTCCCCAAAAAATAAAAGACCTAATTTGGCTTGAAACAAACAACACGTGAAATCACAAATTCTCTGAAGATAACGCAATAATTAACGTCACGTCGAATTTCCAGTAGAAACTACGTCAATCAGAAAAGGCTTGAAAAGGCTATTCATATTTGTCTTGTGAGGTCAGTGTGTGGATATTCTACGAACATCTAACACCGCAGCTACAGTAAGGTCAGATCTATTTCAATTTACTTAGAATTATGTTTTCCTATAATCCCCGTTTCCGAGACTGATATGGAGTATTAGTATTTGTTTGCTTAAATTAATTCAGAATCTCTTCACCAATTATGTTTCCATAGCACTTTCCACTAAGAAATAATGATAGTGTGATATTGTCTATATCTGAGAATAAAATACTTGAAGCAGCTATAGTAATGTGTTAACGATACGGGAAGGAATTAGAGTGAAGCTCTGGTTCGAAATAATTGCACATCAAATTAGTTTTACAGGTCACAGGTCATATGGGATATAACGGTCTGCTTACGAGAAAAGTGAAAATGGAACTTCTTGCTATGAGATTTCTGAACACTAAAATGACTTTGGCTATGGGAAATGATTACTATTGTTTAATTATGTTCCCTCATTTTCTCTCTCTCTCTGTTAAATGTATCCGATCGATCCCAATTCTCTTATTCTGTGTTTAGTAATTTAAGTAATAGCTTGAGAGATAGATACTTCTCCAAATTGGGTATTCTAAATTAATTAGAACTATGTATCATTTGTATTTATATATAAAACAAGACAAGTTCAATACTCCCCTTTTTATAAGCTCCATTATATGAATTGACAGCTTCGCCTCACGAAGTTCGGTTTAAGGTATATTTACATTTATGTTGTGTTTATAATGTTTATTTTCCTTCTCCATGCTTATTGACATCATGTTAGAATATTTAAAGCTCTTGCTTTTCCTTGTGAAACGCAACATCCTGAGTCGCCACTTTCTTTTTCTATGCCGAATAGCGGATTTGTATCTTGATTGTCAGCCGAGGTTTCGATTTGTCTCCAAATTCATTTTTCGCCACAACTTAAGGTGCAGTTTCGTTTGTGCGATTTTCGCATACGAAGATCGCAAGCAACTGCTGCACGCGCGTCTGCATTGACACGTTGAATGGAATTCAGTGAAGCTGGTTTGGTTTGCGCGTCGGATGTATGGCGTCGCTAGCAACTGTTGCAACGACTCCTTCGGAGAGCAGTCAAGCTGCAGCTATCGCATGCGTTGTAGAGTGTTGAGCAGTTTTTATTCGTGTTTTCTTTGAATTTTGAACTATTTTGTGCCAAATATGAACTTCAGCAGAGATGGGAATGAAAAGCTACGTCAAGAATGCACAAAAATGCTATAAAATTGTTGGTAAAATCCGAAATAACGAGAATGCATAGACAGTTGTAGTAAGTTTGGAGCTCAATAGATGGCAGTAGAGTTTTACAGCAGCTTGAAGTAACAGTATTGTTTGATATTGAACGAAAGTTGAGTTTAATTTAAAATGCTGTTTATATTATTATTATAGTTATTTGTAATCATGTCTAGAATTCTGAAACTGTAAAAATGTTGTTTACAGAAAGATCTTAAAAGGATATGTACTATATCCATACGATATGTACTATATCGTAATGCACGAAAAGTAATCATATGACTGTATAGATATACTATGGCGTCGCGCACGCACTAAATGCACAAAGGAAACTACCCCACTACATGCTCCCGTTGCATGTATTCACTGAATGCGGTCATTGTATACGACCATCGCCTAAACGAAACTGCACCTTTAGTTTGGTCGTTCCTTGGAACTTGTCGACACCTTCAGCTTGTTTGATTGTATGGGTTTTCGAGTATAGACTCCCCCCTTCCCCATCTTTCTTTCCTTCTTTTTTTCCTCTGACTTCAGTTTTCGCAATTATGTATATATATGTCCCGGGTTCGATTATGTATATATATGTCCCGTGTTACTGGTTTTCCACCTGGCGCCTCCCCAGGTGGTGGATAGGGGAATGCCGACCAGATATGGTGGGTACCGGAAATATTCCGGGGCGGACCAAAACCAGTACTGCTGCCTTGCAGTTAGTAGAGGGATCTACAAAGGCTAGCGGAAGATAACCCCGAACAAAAATATCATGGTGAGGGGAAACAGCATCACTAATACCACTCTGAGGCTGAAGATGAATGATATCGGCAAGGCTGAGAGATGGACAGAGGGCGACACCTTGAATGTCTACCTTTACTGCGAGGTCGTAGAACTGACAACTATACACCGCTAAAACATGTCAAGAAATAGTGACAGATGGTTCATGGATTCTCCTGGGGTAAAATATTCAGGAGGTAAACTAGTCCCTCATTCGGAGCTCCGGGCTGGGACTGCTTCAGGCGGTTCTATGAACAGGATTAAGAAAGGCCTTAGAAAAGGAACGTGGAACGTACGAACATTATACCAAAAGGAACGCTCTTCAGGTGGCAGTACGCGAGACCGAGAAATACGAGCTAGACATATTAGCGATACAAGAAGTTCGGTGGGACGGCCAAGATAGCATCCCACAGAGAAGTACACGATCTACTACGGGGGAACACAGTCTCACGATTTCGGAACAGGGTTCCTCATTAACAATAGTATCCTTCAGGCGGTTCAGAATATAGAGTTCGTAAACGAAAGACTTTCGTACGTTACGATACTTACTCGATGGAGCAACACGGTTTTATTAAACGTCTATGCTCCGACCGAGGTGGCTACTGATAACGCAAAGATATATTCTACGATGAGCTAGAAATGTTGTTTGACCGATTACCGAAGTATAATTCGAAAATTCTGTTGGGTGATTTCAATGCAAAGGTAGGGAGGGAAGACAAATATAGACTTACTATAGGCAAATACAGTCTTCACGAAAAGACCAACATTAATGGAGAAATATTGATAACTTTCGCGATTTCGAAAAACTCACTGGTAAAGAGCACGTACTTTGAACACAAAGACATACACAAATACACATGGGTATCTCCGGACGGTAAAAACTCTGAACCAGATCGACCACGTATTAGTAGACAGGCAAAGACACACCAACATAATGGACGTTAGGTCGTACAGAAGAGCGGAAGGTGACACAGACCATCAATTAGTGATCACAAAAGTAAGGGAAAAGTTGTGCATCGCGAACAGAGAAAGCAAAGGATCAAAACAACTGAAATTCGAAGTGAAACTATTAAATAATCCGAGCATAAAAGCAGATTACCAACTCGAACTCTCAAATAGGTTCGAAATACTAGCCGACTCGAGTAATAATAATGATAATATTAATAATGAAATTGATGTAAGTAAGATGTGGGAAGCAATTCGTGAAACAATTAAGAGCGCAGCGAAGGAACGCGTAGGTGAGAAGAAACAACAGAAAAACAAACCTTGGTTTAATAAAGAATGCATTAAACATCATGAGGAACGAAACAAGCAAGGCAACGATGGCTAACTAATAAAAGCGAAGCAAATACCGACCACTACAGTAACGCGAAACGAGACGCAACACTCGGGTTCAGAAACAAAAAGCGAGAATATCTGACGCAGAATATTCAGGAGATAGAGGAAAACGGGAAGACAAATAACATACGAGATCTATACAAAGGGGTAAACTTGTTAAGAAAAGGTTACCAGCCGAGGTTAGGAATGATTAGAAATGAACGTGGAGATCTTCAGGCGGATCCGACTAAAATTGTCGATGTGTGGAAAAGTTATTTCGAC
>JAGDQP010051931.1:0-13906 GCA_022664845.1 Lepisma saccharinum | reverse complement strand
ATTTTTTGCAGTGTAAGGCAAGAAGATTCAATTTCTCCAAAACTGCTTTCAGCTGTCCTGAATAGAGTGTTCCAAAATTTAAACTGGGATGAAATTGCAATAAAGATTAATGGCGAATATTTTCATCACCTATGATTCGCTGATTATGTTGTCATGTTTGCTTCAACTTCAGAAGAACTAGAAACCATAATCAAAAAATTGAGTAATGAGAGTTTGAAAATTGCCTTAAAATTAATTTAAGTAAAACAAAATTAATGTACACTTCGCATAAAAAATATTGCGACAGTAAATGCCGTGCAGCTAGGCCACCCAAATGGCACCTTCTTATCCCATCATCGAGTCTGGTAAACAGGCCCCTTCTTTCTTCTTCCTTTGTTTCTCCCATACCAAAATCAGCAAACCTCATGAGCACATTTTTTTGAAACTGTGCATGTATTAATGTCGATAAAATGAGAAAAAAGAAGCAAGACGAATCAATATATATAAGTTGATGGAAGGAGAAATTTAAACACACAATGAAAAATTGAAATCGATTGATGTCTGTTATAGACAGAAACAGAGAAATGAAAATAAGAGAGAGAGAGAAAGAAAGAAAGAAAGGGGGGAGAGAGAGGAAGATGTAAAGAGAGAGATAAACATTTGTAATGTAAAGTAGTAAGAAAGAACCTAACATTATAAATTTCAGTTCCCACAAATTCAACAGCAAGATAGAAGTGAGTTTTCGATTTTATATTTTTCAGGGCAATTCGAATATATAGACGGGTGATTGAAAATTCATTTAGTCACGTGCAAAATGGAGGCCAAAGTTGATGGTCAGATTAAATAGTCATGATTTTCAGACAAACTTGAAAGCTCTGAGACACGTCTGGGATAATGTCAAAAGTGTAACACACATGCTTTGTGTGCGCGTGGTTCGAGTGCAAATTCTGTGGGGCTAATTGAACCTATTAGTTTCGAGTACATTGTAGTCAGGGATTGCGCCAGGATTTTGAGATTTGCGGTGTAGTCAAAATTGGTAGGGTTTAAGTAATTTTGCAATGTTGCTATCAACTTTTGACGGCAAAAACTTTAAAGTTGGGGTTAGTCTGGACGATTCGGAGCTGACACCCCCCACAGAGGCCGGAATCTGGCGGAATTACTGATTGTAACAAACCCAGCAGATACCGTAGGCCATGCCTTCCATTCCAGACTACTAACGTAAATTAAACATACAAAGAAAATAAGTCAATGATATTTTCTCTGCTTATTTTTTTTTTTTTCAGAAATTACAAAGGTTACATATCCAAACTGTATCAAAATGAAAAGTTGCAAATGTCCAAAAGCAAAATTAGCATGTTCCTTATAGGCATAGCAGACATTACATGTTCCACGTTTCTAACGTAAAAAAAGAGAAACACAGTTAATAGTATGTTGATAAATTATAGGATGGAAACGAATTGTGAGCCTAACTAATATGAATGCTTCTCTTCAAATAGCAAAAAAAAAAAAAAAAAAGGTGACCATTTTCTGCTCATATCTCATAATTTATCTGTTCCGAACATGCCGCTGTAGATATTTAGAAACAAGGTTTGTAGCAAGTTTGGGATGCAAAGTTTGTAGCAAATTCGCATCCAACAACTAGTAAGTTTCCTGCCCTGCAAGATTGTAGCAATTTTGCAGCCTTGGAATGCCAAATTTGTTGCACGTTTGGAGACTAACAATGCCAATATTGCTGCAAAATTGCTGGAAATTTAAAATGTTATTTGGGTTCGCGATAATAGTAAAGATCTAATAGTAAAGAGCAGGTACTTTGAACACAAAAATATACACAAATACTCGTTGACATTTCCAGATGGCAAAACCATACAACATGTTCGATCACGTATTACTAGATGGGGGAAGACATAGCAATATAACGGACGTTAGGGCGTATAGAGAAGAGAAAGACGACACCGACCATCGGTTAGTGATCATAAAACTGAAAGAAAAGTTGTGCATCGCGAATAGGGAAAGCAAAGGATTAAAACAAGGGAAATTTGAAGTAAAACTATTAAATAACCCGGGTGTAAAGCCAAATTACGAAATCCAAATCTCAAATAGGTTGGAAATTTTAATCGACTGTAGTAATAATTTACATTAGCAATAGTAATGAAATTCATGTGAATAAGATGTGGGAGGCTATACGTGACACTGTGAGGGACTCAGTAAAAGAACGTGTGGGTAAGAAGAATCGACTGAAAAACAAGTCTTGGTTTGATGAAGCTTCATGAGGAACGTAAACAAGCAAGGCAGCAATGGCTAAACAGTAGAACGGAAACAAATTCAAACCACTACAGTAACGCGAAACGCAACACCACACTTGTGTTTAGAAACATATAGCGAATATATCTGACACAGAAAATTCAGGAGAAATACGAAATAGCTAAGACAAATAACATGGTGAGATCTATACAAAGTTGTAAATTCGTTAAGAAAAGGATAGCAGCCAAGGCTAAGAATGATAGAAATAAACGTGGAGATCTTCATGCGGATTCGACAATAGTTCTCGCTATTTTGAGTTTGACTCCAAGAAAAGGGAAATAATATACAATATTCTGGTACAATTTGTTTTTTTTTTAAATAATCTTTCTTTAAACCAGTTTTTTTTTAATACTTTGCTTTATTTATTTATATTACATATGAAAAGAAATAAGTTTGTTTCTCCTTAATGTCCTTATGCAGCAGCGGGATTCTGAAAAACGGGACTACAGCTACAGCTTAAAGTGGAATCCGAACAACAACACAATTTGCACCCGAGAGAATTTGTCCACGACCTGGACTCGAACCCAGGATCCCTTGATTACCACTGCGATGAGTCTACCGACTCATCCACGAAGGACACATGATTGAAATATGTTGTAGGGCCTACTGATCTTGCATACTTGTCAATACAAAGTCACTTCAGAAGAACAAAGAGAATAGAAACCTGCACAAGTGAAATCACTGAACAGAGTTATACTAACTAACTTATGTCTAACTGAACTCGCAAGTTCATCGCCGCAGTAACAAACTTTCGCCATTAGATTCTATCGTGGCAACATCAAGCCAGTTTTCATCACGAAAACCTACTTCTCGAGTTATACGCATTATTAATATAAATGCAAATTATCAAAAGACCACAGAGTAAATGATCATATTTAGTCCAAGCTAGTTCACTGAGTCAGAAATACATAAACTTAATTTGCATATCAATAAAATACGTGAATAAAGATAGTACTAATTATTTCAGTTCACTCTGGCTCTCAACCATCCATCCTATACATACAGAAAATACTTTTGATTTAAATAAATTCATTTCTGGGTTTTTAATGAGAAAAAAATCTTGTACGGAATATTTAGAATTTTTGCTTTGATTGCAATTGCATAATAATAATAATAATAATCTACGTCATTGGATGCAGGCGATAAATTTTGCCAACTTCTATCAATATATTTAAGAAAACTTAATTTTGGCTTCTCTATGAAACAACAAACATTCAGGCAAACAGAAAGTTACAACTTGGTTTCGTTTCGTATATTTTAGCTTCGTATATTTTAGCTTAATATGTAACAGCAAGGTTATGAAGGACAAGACGTATTGCTTATAAAGACATCCGAACCAGTACTTGGTTTGCACTTTAGAGCAATTCTGTGGCCACATCGAGAATCGAACCCGGGACCCCTTGATTACAAGGCGAAAATGATCTAAAATGAACGCAGATGGTTTAATATGTGGAATCGTCACCATGAATTTTACACTATTTATGGCATTCTTGCTTTTAAATAAAATGACACTCGGAAAGCGTGAAATGTTATTCCTAGATACGTAACATGCTTTTTCTGGTTTTATTACAGTATTTTCGACTGTGATGGATAATTTGTTTGGGTCTCTATGCATCTTGGATCATCTGTTATGTGGTATGAAGACTATTGCTTGGGTTTTAGTGGAATTGATTTTAAGACGCCATTTGTTGCACCATGATACGAAGCTAAAGATTGCAGTGATCAGGCTATTGTTTATACTTTGAATGGTTTTAGCTGCAGCCAGGAATGCATATTAAAATAGATTAATGTTGTTTGGTAGGCTTGGGAAGTCTGCTACATATAGAAGGTATAGTAATGGTGATAATGCAGAGCCCTGCGGTACACCACTGAAGACGAAATACGGTGTGATCTGGTGTTGTTTATATTTACGTAGGATAATCTGTTTGTGAGAAACTGGTATGTGAATCTTATATATGCCCCAGGAAATTTAAGTTTAATGAGTTTGTAGATAAGCCCTTTGTGCCACACCTTGTCGAATGCTTTTTCCAAATCGAACAGTAGTAAAGAGGATGGATTGAGTGAGTGTTAATTTTGTACTATTAAGTTCGTGAGTCTTAGGAGCTGGTCATTTATACTGAATTTTGGTCGGAAGCCGGCTTGATATATCGTAGTATGTTGATGTTCTCTGTGATATGTTGATGTAATCTGTACACCAATATTCGTTCTGGAATTTTACTGAGTGCAGTTGTTAGTTGTATTGACCGGTATGAGGTAACAGAGTTTGGTGGTTTGTTAGGTTTCGGGAACATTAGCGTTTTTGACATTTTCCAATCCTGAGATATGAAGACTGTGCGTGGGATAAATGTATATATTATTGCCAGTAATTGTATGAATGATGCGGGAGCTTCTTTGATATGACGATAGCTTATGTTGTTTATGCCTGGTGCGGAGTTTCGTTTGTTAGCAATAGATCCATTGATTTCTTCAGTGAAAGGATTAGTTTCTGGCAGCGTATGACTGATATTGCGTTGAAGTGCTGGGGATTCTGGATTTAGTCTGTCTACTGGATGGCTGTATGAGTTTTGTTGAGGAGGCGATGTGAATTCATCTTGTAGGTATTCGGCAAAGGCATCGGCTTTTTCTTTATCCATAGTTAGCGGCGTGTTATTCTGGAGCAATGTGTATGAGGTTGAAGTGTATTGTCCAGTAAGCATCTTAAATCTTTTCCAATATTTGGTCAGGTGACTCGTTTCTCGTAGTGAGTTGCAGGTTTAAATCCAGCTTCTTAGTTTCTAGGCTTTTAGGTAGTTGATGATCGTCCTTTGAATCTGCCTATGGTGACGTAAGGCTTCTAAGTTGTCGGTACGCAGATATTCTTTATAAAGTTTTCTTGAACGTTTTATCATCACGGGGTACTGTGGTGGTAGTTTTGGCTTGGAATTTGTGGCGGAGTATGTTGGGATGTGTGCTTTGCTTGTATCTTTGAGTGCCATTGTCATTCTGTCTAGGTCTTCTTCTGTTACAGGTGCATTTAGGTGACCGGTTACTTGCTCTATTGCTTTACGGTTTTTGGTCCAGTTCGCCTTATCAAAACGAGGAATTGTGCGTATAAATGGCTTTTGTTTTTTGTTGACCTGATTATTGCAGTTTAGTGTAAGCTTTACTGGGTCGTGGTCGCTTCCGATAGTGTCTAGTACTTCTATCAGACAGCGACTTGAAAGGTTAGATGATGTTATTACTATATCCGGTGTGGTATTGCTGATGGGTCGTGTGTGGCGAGGTAATTTGTGGATTTCGCCAGTAGTATTGGTAGTTATAAAGTTGCTGAATCTGGTTTTCTGTCATTCTGTTCTGCTGTGAAGGTTTATGTCAGCCATGATAATATAGTTGCGGAAGTTGTTTGATAAGAACTGAAAGAATTAATGTGGTATTTAATGTGTGGGTCTGACATATATTGTGGCTACTGTGATGTATAGAGATTTAAAATACAGTGTTGCGATGAGACGCTCCGGTAGATTTGCTATGTTAGGTTTGTGTATCCTATAGACTATTGACGCCTGGAAGCCCAAGAGTACGTCGCCCTTTGCCCTTAGTGCATTTGTCTTGCTGTCATTTCTTATAATTTGGTTATTCCTTGTTTTCCATTCCATTTTTGGTGTTAGGTTGGTTTCATTTAGCAGGAAGGTATTGATGTTCTCATCCAGTAGGAGTTGATCGAATAGTATTTTGTTCTTAGTTACTGATCTGATATTCATGAATAAGAAAGCAGGAGCCATGACGAGGAAACATACAAGGTTATTGCTGTTTCGTTTGTCTCTATACTGTGGTTTCATAATTTGATGCATGGAAGTGAACGTACGGTCCAGAGTATGTAGCATTGAAGTTGACTTGTAGTATGGATTTTGCTGCATATTGTACTTGTTGCAGTATATGAGGCCTTAAGGACGGATGTATATTTTGTAATGCCATGGTTATGACTCCAAGCATTTGTTCTATTGTCACTGGTTGGTATATTGAAGTGTTGAGCTGATGTGTCTGTAGTTTTGATCTGTTTCTTCATGCGTTCTTACTGGTACAACATGATGTGTTTTTGTTCTTCAGGTGCTGGTTTTGCTTTACAGTTGTAGCTGTAAGTTGGATGTGGCTCATTGCATTGTGAGCATTTCGCTTGTTCTTGTAAGTTTGTACATTGTTGGGTATTATGTGGCCCAGGGCAGAATCCACATTTCGTATATCTGGCTGTTATGTGCTCACTGTATGTTTGGCACTTTTCGCAACGTATGGGCTGTGGTTGAGTTGTTTCCGATGGTTCTACCCGGTGTCTTTTCCAATATATCATAGTTAGTTAGTAAGTCATCTTTGGTTTCTTGCGACACCCTTACCATGTAGGTTGGTCCTGTATTGCACATGATGCGGATACTTTGATAAAAGAATATCCTTCTTGCTGTAATTCTGTATCTCATCGTCTGTGTATGATGGTAGGACCCCACGGATTACCACTGATAAAGCTGGTGCTGATCTAGAAGGCGGCATTAGCCTCTGTTCACGTTTCTCAAGCTGTATGATCTTTGCGCTTTTCCCGTATATTTCAAAAGAACACTTGTCGCTGATAATTTTCAATAGATTCGGGCCAGGAGATTTCGCAATGTAGCCGTTCCTAGTTGGTATGATTTGATGTATTGTTGCTCGTGGTATGTATATAGTCAGTTGGAGAAAT
The DNA here is from genome assembly GCA_022664845.1 of Lepisma saccharinum. Lineage (NCBI taxonomy): Eukaryota > Metazoa > Arthropoda > Insecta > Zygentoma > Lepismatidae > Lepisma > Lepisma saccharinum. Next base: position 6,927 of record JAGDQP010051931.1, on the reverse strand, counting down.
ATCTGCTTGTTGTTTTGGAATTTTGTGTCGAAATTTGATAGCAGGAAATTATAAATCTGAGGTTTGATGGTCTCATTTCCATTTCCGAGCTCCATGTGAAGTTCGCTGTCGTTTGAAGACTCACTGAAATTATGCTGTCTTTTGCTTTGAACAGGAGACCTTGATCGAGATCGGTGGGATCTACTTTGATTTTTCCGCTTTTCTATTACAGATGATTGGTGAGGACCTAGTAGGACTTGAGGAGGTAATGTGTGCAAAGTAGGTATGTTAGATGACAATGTTTCGTCCATTTTACGAGAGCCAGGTGTAGTCATATTTAAGATCAGTCCGGATGCTCACTTGGTTAAAAATTGAACAATATATGCAAAGTCGTAACAGATATTAAAACGATATAAATTTTATACGTAACCAAAATAAGAGTTCAATGAATAGCTAAAGTCAGAATATTTCAGCTAGAATTTTACTAGCCAAAATCACGCACTCCCAGTAGCGAGAAGATGTTAGTAAGTAAAGTTCGTTGACCGTATTTTATACTGGTGGCACTCCCAGCGTAGAAATATTAAGCTGTCTTATTTATTTATTCTGGGGTGAGACCCAGAGCTTTTGTGCATGACTTTAGACATTGAAGATGAATCTAACTTCACCCTCCGACACTGAAGAATGCCGTCAATCTTATTGTGGTCGTATGTATGCTGTCCTCACTGGCACATTAACGAACCACAGCTAGGCTAGGTTAAGTTCAAAACTCTAGTACGAATTCCTGGTTTTCCTTCCTATTGCTGCGCAATGGAAAGATACCTTGAGGGGCTGAAGTACAAAGAGAAAGGAATTGTACACATCGTCGAAACTAAACTTGATTGGAACAACTTCGTACAGATGAAAATGCAGTCGCAAGCAAGTATAAACTTCAAATCACTTTGCTTTGCTGCAATCAGAAAGTTATCAAACATTCGATAATACTGTAATCCTGCCACCTTTGCCTTTATCTAACTCTATCTTGTATATTGTTTTGTGATAACAAAATGCGTACATTCCATATTCCTGTTATTTCTTTTCATCTAAAAGTATCTCGTTTTAAATTATTCCGAAATTAATGAACGTTTGTGGTTCATTTGAAAAGCAAAATCCCTCCTTCATGCTTTCCTCCATGCAGAATGTCGGTCGCAGTCAGGGCCGACCGAAGGAAAATTTTACAGTAAGCCAAGCCAAATGACTGTTATTGTCCCTTGTTTCACCCTAATCCAGAATTCATTAATATTTGTAAAAAGTTTTGATTTAACTTTAATATTAACGTTGTTCCGTTTCTGACTCTGTCGTCAAGTTTAAAACTTGGTTCCGCATGTATCTGATACGAAGATACTTCTTCGACAGATCTGTTACGATACCGTAAAAAAACTCTATCTCAATAAAAATGTAAGTATGTTGTGGACCATATTGTGTATGGTACTGGCGGTTGCCTTGATTAAAGTGCTGGCGACGGTCCTGTAAATTGTTCCCGCCGGTGTGGTTATTATACTCAGGGTCCCTAGAATTGTTAGGTCTGCGCCGTTCAGTTTGAGAACTCTGTTTTAATTGCATAACCACATTTTGCATTTGTGCACAGAATTTATCTATTTCAGATCGATTTTGGACGGTATGAGGGGAGAACGCGGTGTCTTTTGCTGTTGGGAAATCGCTTCTTGCAAATTTCGAATCTCATTTTGAAGATGGGTAGTAGCAGGACTCGTAGAGTTGGAACTAGTCAATCGTAGACGGGATGTCGGACAGGACCTCAGAATTTGGTAACAAACCTAACTGGGTCATTTCTTGATTTTCCTCCAACCCACGTCGTTCCAGGGATACGCATTTGTGATCGAGTGTTTGTAATGTCAAGATAAGTTCGTGTATAGTTTTAATTCACTTATCTGCTACACTCTCTAAAATGTGAGAACCAAAACCCTGTAAAATATGCAGAACCAATTTCTGTTCTGTTATATCCGGAATCAACGAGCGAATTAATTGACCTTTACAAATCACGTATTGATATGAGGTCTCCATAATTGTTTGCTTTCGATTCCTAATAATTTCATCGATTCTGTATGGAGATGACATGCTGCGAAAAGTATTGAGAATTTATTTCTTGATATCATCGTACGTTTTCTTGGGAAAAGGCGGGATCAATTTGCAATGAATTATAGAAATCCAGAGCTCTGTCTGTTCCTTTTGTTTTGCCGCGGACCACTTCTGATCACTACTGCACGAATCGAACTCTTGAAATAAGTGATCCTTCGATCTGGTGTTTCACCACTGAATTTCGGCAATTTATTGAATGTGGTCAAGGTCTTTAGAAAATCGATTGCCGTGTTTGGTATTTTCGGTTCACGTTTTGCAGTTGAAAAACCAGTGAGAAATTCAAAATCCGGGATAGTAATAACTCACTTTGAAGTCATCTAACTTACGTGCCTTTGCAGTACCGATACGATAAAAAATGAATTTCAGGGAGTTAGTGATGGTTTTAGTTGAAAATGAAAAGTAGAATCATTTTTCTTGCACAGACCTCCATGGAAAGGGAAAATAGAATTTTATCCTGAGCAAAATTCATTATTTGTAAAATAAACATGCAATTTTTCGATCTTTTATCTAATATTTTATTAGAACAAAAGTCAATTATGTTTCACCACAAGCAGTTACATAAACCTCAATATTGTCTAATTTATCACAGAAATCCGAATTCGACTGCATATTTGAAAAAAAAAATATTAGAAAAGTAAACCTAATAAGGACTTCCTATCTTGCCACTTTGGATGACTATCTTGCCACTGCAAGTGGTTGGTAGGTTTTATGTGAACGGAAGTAGTGTTGTTTTCTAACGGTATATCCACGTCAAGGAATGTTCCCCTTTTGTTAGAGATTGACCAAGTGAACTGGACAACATGGAATTGGTTCAGCTTTCCTAGGAATTTGTTGAGAATAAAAGTTGTGATTTACAATTTTAAAAGATGCCACTAAAAACTAGGATGTATATAAACCCACCAGGGCAGGATGCACACCGAGCGATAGCGAGGTGTGCAAGGGGGGAAGGGTGCGTTCGAAGGGAGCTGGGCGGCGTTAGCCGCGGGGGGCGCAGCCCCCTGTTAGCGGTGGGCATACGCAAAAGTACTGTTTACTCAAAAGTTCTGTTTAGGCAAAAGTTCTGTGTCGTGCCGAAAGTGTTTCCAAGTGTGCCGCCATTTTAATTCCAGTGACCTGCGGCTACACGCTCGTCTTATTACCCGGTTTGGCTAGTTTTTTTTTCACTATCTGCCCTGTACGATATGCAGATGCCGTGAACAGCGTATGTGGAGGTAGCGGTCCACATATTCTCGAACTACGGTACGAAGTGAGGTAGGGTGATCAGTTCCACGCTCGACCGTTTTTAACCTCCCACGCTGCCCAGGAGTACCAAAGACGCTCTGGTACTCATCTGATAGCAGACTGAGCGCACATCGCAGCGCCAGACGTGAGAACAAAGTGAGAAAAATCTCCAGTGTCCTTGCCGAGATATGAACCCGGGCCACCCGATTCGTAATCGGACGTGCTGTTTTTCTTTCCTGTGTGTTTATAGAAACGCCTATGTGAAATATTTGCAAATGAGTGAGTGCTATAAAACGTACATACGACAAAACATAGAACAAACGTTTGTAGCCATGAACTGTATCATAGCCCATAAATATTAGTAATACTGTGAAACATTTTCTTACGTACCTTTATCATTAAGAGGACATTCATAAAAAGTACTTACCAACTTCAGTTTTAAAATAGTACTTTTCTTCTTTCATTTCATATTTATGTTTAGACACAAGATGTGTACGTAGCTCTTTAACAATTTTGCAGGAATACAAACAACCTTCTTCTTTGCAAAGTATATTCCCCTTTTTGTACGATCGCACACCTCCTTTTATGACTTGCGTCTACACACAGGTCACTTGAATTAAAATGGCGGCTTACTAAAGCGGAAGTATCCCACTCTCTATTATCCTGAACGATAAGTAACAGCGAGAAGCCCCCAATCCGCCAGCTGCAGTTTGGTCTTGTGGTCAAGACGTTAGACACCTTATCCAAAGTTTCCGGGTTCAAACCCTGGCGTTGACCTTTTACATATTTTTTTTTAAAAGAAAATTAAAGTTTTTTTCGTTTTCTATGTAAGTACACGAAAGGAAATTTAATAAAAGTTGTGATTTACAATTTTAAAAGATGCCACTAAAAACTAGAATGTATATAAACCCACCAGGGCAGGATGCACACCGAGCGATAGCGAGGTGTGCAAGGGGGGAAGGGTCCGTCCGAAGGGAGCTGGGCGGCGTTAGCCGCGGGGGGCGCAGCCCCCTGTTAGCGGTGGGCATACGCAAAAGTACTGTTTAGGCAAAAGTTCTGTGTCGTGCCGAAAGTGTTTCCAAGTGTGCCGCCATTTTAATTCCAGTGACCTGCGGCTACACGCTCGTCTTTTATGTTTCCATCGACGGACCCGAGCAGAGCAGAAAACCCGAGAAGAGAAAACACAACGTCACTTTCGTCTAACCGCAGGTCACTGGAATTAAAATGGCGGCCTACCAAAGCGGAAGTGACGTCTTGTTTTTTCTCTTCTGGTTAGCTGTTGCAAGGAAGCTAAAGAAACAAGGTAGGTGCCACTGGGATATGCGCAGCAGCAAGTGACGTCATTAGCCGACAAGCGAATGCTACGCCAACGCTCTACCACTGAGCTACGGAGGCTCGGTGTATAAAACTGTTCTACCAGAAAATCGACATTTCTTTCTATTTGAAAATCTGAAAATGTAAAGTGCCAAGAACAGGTGCTCGCCCCGAAAAGCCCGGGTTTGATACTCGGTGACGGCCACCCTGACTGAGCTTTTCCCTAGTAATATCAAGGAAATACTGGGATGGTACCTTGAATAAGTTTTGGGGGAGTAAACACAAGTTCATTTTCCTTATGAGAGATTCAATGTTAAATTTTGGAAGCAGTTTTCTACAACAATAATTTGTAAGGATTTTGCTACAAATGCTTACTATCAGTTACAAAATGCAATAACAATCATCCGCAATGCTAGTACAGGTGTCTCGAACATTATTTTGGGTAAGGTCCTCCTTGGGGGGTAAAGGTTCATAACAAGGGGTGGGTGGAGTGCTACAAAACTCCCCCAACTTTATTTTGCGAATGCTAGAGTCATATTGATCCCTAATGTCAAAGAACTGATGCTCCGATACTCCCTGGATGTGGCAGTGACATTTATAGGGGCCACAGCTCCCCTTCCAAAAATCACTTAAAAGAAATTAATGATAAATATTCTTAGGGAAGGGACATGCTGACACCAGCTATTTTACCAAAATTTTCTATTATTTTAGAAACATGTTTGAATGTTTCAAATCTGGAATGTTATTTTGGTAACGCCTCACCCTAGGGGGCGTAGCAAAATGTCACGGAACACTATACAAGTTCCCAAATATATTTTGGAAATGCCAATGAGCGGCATATTAATCACAAGAGTCACGGAATTAATACTCCGATGCTACTTGCATGTGTCAGTGACTGATATGGTTCTATAACTCCCTTCCAAGGATCACTTAAAATAAATTCACAATAAATATCCTTCGCATTGACGTAGAGGCAGAATCTATTGTTTTTATCAATTAATGGGAATATTTGCATTATTGTATAAAAATGTACAAATCTGGAATGTTATTTCAAACGTCTGAAGAGTGGTCACGGAGAGACGTGATTAGTGATGAGCACAAGAGTCTTGGTTTTGAAGTTTTCGTCTTGGTTTTGGATGCAAGACCAAGACCAAGTCCAAGACCAGGGATAACGATGCAAGACCAAGACCAGGACCATACCTGCAACACGAAGACCTGATAAATAAAATCTTAGTAAAATAATAAAATATTAGTGAAGTTCAAATTAAAGTGAAATTGAACTTTGGTAATTCTATTCTGTACACTTACATGAAGATAAACAATACATTAAAGCATATTTCTGTTAGTATTGACGCATTAAGGCAGGCAATTATACGCATAGCTTTTACTATTCCCTAAACCCGGTGTAAAATTTACGTATGAAACTTATAAATTTCTTAAAAGCAAGACTTGCAAGACTCTTGCAAGCAAGACCAAGACCAAGACCGCTACGGTCTTGGTCTTGGTCTTGCTTTTGCTCATCACTTGACGTGATCCCTCAGATTTGATGGATTTACTCAAAGGAAACTCAAGGGAAAAGCACATATCCAATGAGGAAGTTCCTTACTGAGAGATATTGGTTTCAGTCAGCAGTAAACGTAACACTTTCAGTTATCCTAGTATTCTTCATGAACAAGAGCAATAACTATCATAGAACAAAGAAATTATACAAATGCATGACAGTTTCTAAGATTGTCATCCCAACGATGTCTCGGTCTCCCCAATGGTATCCTTCTGATTATATTCCAACCATAATATAATCTTCGTTTCCCCCCATCCGAGCTACGTGGCCTGCCCACCTTAGACGTCGCGATTTCATTATTTTTACAACATCTGGTGAATGGTACAGTTCGTGGAGTTCTTCATTATGCAGTCTACTCCAATCTCCAATCATCTCGTCCCGTCTCGTCTCGTCACCGTTCTCAAAACCTTATTTTCAAACACACGTAAATTATGTTCATCTGCTAGGGTCGTACTCCAACTTTCGCAATCGTAAAGTATTACCGGCAGAATAATCGTTCTGTATATTTTTAATTTCAATTTCCTTGACATTGATCGCGATGTTAGACGTTTTTGGACTGAGTAGAAACATGCGTTCCCCGATACTAAGCCAATTTTTATTTTTTCCTTGAAATCATTTTTGGTTGTTACGTATGCTCGCAAGTATTTAAATTTGTTTACTTTCTCTATGACCTCATCCCTAATTCATATGTTTTTATTTCCTTCATTCTCTGTGTTTCG
>JAGDQP010051930.1:0-13907 GCA_022664845.1 Lepisma saccharinum | reverse complement strand
TTTGCCAAAATTGGTACTGTTACGATTATTATGATAGAGAATAAGGCTTTCCTTTCCCCCCCCTTCAAACCCGTTATAAAACAAGTTCAGAAATGATACTAACACATGCACCACCAATTACCACGTGTGAAGGAGCCAAAGACTTAATTTGTTTGTTTTTTTAATCATACTAATCTCTCTCCTACAGATTTCTGTTGTCTCCTTTTCATATAATAACATAATCGGTCGACAAAATCTTGGAGAGAAGGGACGCGGGTTTTTCCATAGAATTTTTCTGTCTACTTCCTCATTAGAAAGGAGGTATAGCTGTAGAGGAACTAAAGAAATAACAAATATATCTGTATCATTGACCTCTGTTCTGTCACTTTTGAATGCTTGTTTATACATCATCTGGTTATTACTTCCATCGCAACCCCACTTGAAGACGGCTTTCACTGTATCATTATGTTTTAAACACTGTTGGAAGACATTATGTTGCAACGTTACCTGTCGCTGAATTGTGTGGTCCACGATAGTTTGAAGTCTTATTTCAGCGGAAATTTTCGTAACTGTGAGGGATTCTTTGGGCGGATAACACTTCCGTTTTGCTTGTTTTAGAAGATTATATGCAGGGTAAATATCACTATTTCTTGCTTTTGCACGCATACGTATATTAATATAAAGTCATTATATACTAGGAAACCTACTGCTTCTTCGGCACTGCATTTAACCAGTTTCAAAATATCCTGCTCATTTTTTGTGATACATTTTCAGTCAAAAGTTAGGTACCCATCCTTGACATACCTGGCGCTCTGCGGTTCACTCAGTCTCCTATCAAACTGAGTACCTGAGTGTCGTTGGGAAGGTAAAGGCGGTCGAGCGTGGGACTGACCACTCCTCCTGACTTCGTACCGTAGGTCGAGAATATGTGGAGCGCTACTTCCACATCCCCCATGTGCCGTTCATGGCCCGTGTGTATGGCACAGGGGATAGCTTTACCTTTACCTTTATTAATTCGTGTAACTGAGAAACAGACCGGTAAAAGCGGTAAATTTGCTATAATTGCTCACAAAACCCACTTTCGACACTGTGAAAATAATTTTGTAAAACAAAATACTCCCCCCCCCCCCCCCCTTTTGGTGGTCCAAACTGAAAAGTTAAGTAGATCGAGATCGAGAGATGATACAATATTTTATAAACAGAAATCGGCGTCTGACTTAATTTCTTGGTACTAATTAATAAAATTAGACAAGGAAAAGTGGTCTTCTGAATTAACATTGCTTTTCCCATAAGGGGGATTACAATTTAGTTTAGGAAAATTTTTCTGTGTAAAAAATTCAGGGTCTTGTAAGCAACTGTAGAAACATTCATGAAAATTACTTGAGAACTTTCGTTTTTACAGGCCTGTTTCTCAGTAACACGAATTGATAAAAAGTATATATATATATTGAATGTAATTTGAATTCATTTTTCTCTCTTTTGATTTACATGTTTTATTTATACAGATTAAGTAGCTCACTTTTGGACAGGATAATGTCCCAATACTTTTTGCACACAATCCTGAGTTCACTATTATTATTTTTTTGTTAAAACTAATTGTACTCATTATTGAAGGACGACACGAACTTTGGTCTGTGGAAGTTAATTTCTGTTTTCCTCTACTGAAATTTGAATAATTGACGTAAAACAAAAAGCGCGGCAAGCCACTTGGATTTAGCCTTAAGTCGGGAGAGCTAGATTTTTGTGAAAATTGGTTTCCTGAGTAATTTCGGGTCGCAAATTATCGTAGTGGTAGTCATTTGTTTCGGAAATGTGTTGTTTGCTTGTTTCGCGTTGGTAAACTTGTCACGCCCAGCCTGAAATTGATGGTCAAAGCTTTCTAAATTCTGAATATATGTTATGTTACCTCTCAAATAAAAGAAAAATATATCAAAGCAAAACAACAATTGTATGATGCAGAGTAACGTTCCAGACAAAAGTCTGCATAATCCCTCAATTTCAGACTCGGCGTGACAAGTTTACCAAAGCGTACTAACGGACAAAGAACGCATTTCCAAAACGAGTTCGCGCCCAGGATAACTAGCGACCCGAAATTAGTCAGGAAAGCAGTTTTCACAAAAATCCAGTTCTCAAGACTTAAGGACTACCCTCGTGTGTAGGAAAGATCCTCCGTCTGGGATCTAACGAACTCTATACACTCAAAATAAATATATTTAAAGATTTGGCTACTGCAGTCTATAAAATAAACGTTCAATTTAACATGTATTTCACACATTTCTACGAATATCATAGTTTTCTGTGGTTCCTTTGAAAAATGATTCAATATCCCATTCAACATACTTCGTGGCATAGTAAAAGTAAATAGGTGAAAGCTCCATGACGTATTTTTCTTAGAAATAAAGGATGTTTTAGTAGCCCATGTAACAACTTTCTTATGGAACTTTCCGTTATAATAATCCTTATTTCTAAACAGAAAATAGCACGCATGGTTTTCACTCAAGTACCTTCATAATTCCACGAAATGTGTTGAAGGGGTTATTGAGTTATTTTTCGAAGGAACCACATGAAACGACGATATTCGTAGAAACGTGTGAAAACCCATGTTAAATTGGACGCTTATTTTGCAGGCCGCTGACGTAGCCAACTCCCTGTCCCTCTTAAGGATTTTCCCTTCACTTTCAGCTAAGATGTTTGAAATAGTTCTTTCGTAGTCATCTATCGTCATGTTTACTTAACACACAATCATAAGAAAAGAAGGTACTCACAATGACTCGAACTCCATAATGATACGGAGTTTGTACATATTGCATTCGGGCTGCTATGACAACCGTACATGTCAAATAAAAGGAGTATGATATTCGACTTAGAGGTTGAAAACCTTTCCAAGACAGGAAAGTGTTGATTGGCCCTGAATAAAAGAAAACTGAAATATTACAACAATCCACACATATAACATACATACAAAGCACACCATGTATAAACATATTAGGTACTACTATGAAATTTAAATAATATTATCGATATGTGTAAGGTTTAATTTTTTTGCTTTATTCCGAGTGCTCTTATTATATAAAGGAATTTTACGTTGTTACATTATTACGGTTTATGAAAAAGATATATATATGATATGTATCTGAAAAGTTAAATAGTGACAGTAGCGAATCCAGAGAGGGAGCACACCCGTCCTCAAAGGAAAATGCTTTATTTTTTATAACATTATTTCAAAGATTGAGGGGCTTAGGGGGAAAACAGCGAAAATGACATATTTGTATTTCTAGTACATTGCTCTGTCTCCTAACAAAGTATTATGATGGTTGAGTTTATTGAAGCATAAGCATAAAGAAGAAGGAAAAATTTAAGTTCCGAAAATTTGAGTGGAAAAAATTATTTATCCTCTTTCAGCGATAGGTAGTTACTGAATGAAAAATGGGATACGTCATTTTCCCACTAACCCTCTCAATTCGTATCGGAAAAAGCTCCGATTTGCCTTCGTACAAATCCAATTCATCTAGAAATATTAATTTTTGGAGGTTCTGATGTCATATTCCATGGTAAAGCTTAACAATATAAGGGTAAACATGATACATTTATAGTTGAAAAAACATTTAGCGGGAGAATATTGAATATGTCCCTGGTCTATTCCATCTGCATTCCCTTCTCACAAAAATCCTGAATCCTGCATAGTGATTTAATGTAAAGAATAAATATCAAATTTAATTCTCAATATTTTCCTTGACCATCTTCTTCAGTCAGTATCATGAAGAACGGTAGTTCTTCGAGTGACGCTGGCAAAGGACACTGTTAGCGGCACTCAGATATCAAAATTTCACATTGTTTTAGGATAGCACTGACCCAAGACCATATAGGCGGCCGAAACTTACTGGATCGTATTCTACGCTTCAATACGTTTCAAACGGTGTATCATACGTTAAAATCGGTGGAGCGGTTCAAAAGTTACGACTTTTTTAACCGAATCACAAAATTTTCACAAATGATAGAAAGGTATGTCCGTCATTCTGTGTGTCTTTTTGTTTCAGCCCCAAATGGGTGGAACCGGGTTTTTTTAGGGGGTCCATTGCGGGGACCCCCGTGATCCAAGCTTAGATTTTTGATAGGAGTTACGGTTTTCGAGATATGGAGCAAAATCGATCTTGTATCCTTCCGCCATAGTGACACGTGCCACTTTTTAAATACGAGCCCGTACGGAGAACACTCTTCGTCGCTGCTCCACTCATCTGGGCATGACGTAAAGGAGAAAAATGTAAAGATACATGACCGTACCTAATGTTATCTAACCTCCACGTTCCCATGGTGAGTAATTTAAAATATACTTTCTGTCAGGAATATAAATGCATGGTTTGCGCGGGATTGCATCCAGCTCCTTGTTGCTATGAGAAAAAAATGCTACAGATTATCGGTTCTGCACCTCGTCCTTTAATCGAAACAAACTGTGCTTTATAGGCAATAGTCTTCAACAAAATCATTCAACATTTACTGACTTATTGCAATATATACTCAGAATGCTATAAATCACGTTTAGAAGCAGGAAAATACTTTTCTTTGTTACAAGAGAGGAGTCTGTGTAGACCACCGTCTGTTTCCAATAAATATCTGTTTCCATCACTGCAAGCGCGAAGCCTCGGTAGCCTGAATTCGAGCTGGTACTAGCGTAGCAGACGGACGTGCCAAGAAGTGCTTCTGTAGTGCTGTCAAGGCTTCGAAATCGAAGAACAGCGTGTGGTGAAACTTTTTGTTAAGTGCGAGATCAATAGCGTGTAATTGGAAGTGAAGTGATTTATAGTTCATAGATTTCAACGTAGTGAAATATCAATTAATGGAATAGTTAATTCGTTGTTGTCCCTTTTTTTTAATTTCATCAAATCACGAGGATAAAGTTCACCATGAATATAACCCGACGAAACACTTTACGCATATTCTTTAGTCCAGTGGTAAACAAAATTCCGTCCAGTGTAGAAATGCATTTATGGATTAGAGAACAGTTTAAATTGGATAATGAGGACGTGCAATCAATAGAATATGATTTCATAAAGAAAATTTTGTACATCAAATTGAGTACAGCGGAAATCTGTAATCGTCTCTTGGAAGAGAAAAATGGAGAAGTTCCTTTTATCGATACAAACAATCAGTTATATACTGTAAGTTAACATTAAAATTAGCGGACCCAGTCTATACTTCCGTTAAAGTACATACTGTACCATCAGAAATGCCAAACACCGATTTAGCACAAGAATTAAGCAAATATGGCACAATAGTTTCTATTCGGGAAGAACAATTCAACTAGACTCATTTTTACACATGCCGTAGTGGAAAGAAACTAGTTAAAATCAAATTGATAAAACCCATACCAAGTTACATTACAGTCAAAGGTCATCGTTTGTTTGTGACATATTTTCAGCAGCCCCCCACTTGTTTCGTGTGCGACAACACCAGCCATTCTGCTGCCATTTGTCCATCTAGATCAGCCCCAAAAGCTTCCTCAGTGACAAAGCCTAATCCCAAGTGACACAACCAAGTTCCAGACGAATGACTTTAAATTTAGCACGAAACGAAAAGGTAGACATTGGAAATTTCAGTCAATTCCCTCTACTGTCAGGTGGTTCAGTGATTCCCCCAGATAACCAAAATTGACGTCCACGGAGTGGTTTTGCCGCCTGGCAAAACCAGAAAAGTACGGAGGATCAACAGGAAACCATTTCCCGCATGTCAGAAGAAACCAAGAGGACCTCACAGCCCCTCGAGGAAGAACCCACAGTGAGTACACACAGTGACATCCCGTCGCGAGCCATCCTGCAGGACAAGGTAAGTGTATCTTTTAGTAATAGTGAAGAAAAACAGCAGGATAATGGGGAACACCCGAAAGCCCCACCAAGACTGGTGGAACCCTTGGAACCCCCCCCCACAGTAACAGTGAAAGCAAGGAAGTAACTGGCGAAGTAATAAACCAAGATCATAATTTAAAAGTTCAAATTTCTCAAACACAAAGTGCAAAACCTCCAAATACTAGTTCATGTAGTGATTTACTTAGTCCAGCTGCAGACCAGGAGGCAAAATCAACATGGTTGGAAATGGAGACCGCTAGCGACAACGAACTTAGTAGCAAGGTACCCAACCAACAGTGTTCTAACGATCAACTGCCTCCTCGAGAATTTTTATCTCAAGCGGCAGAGGATCAACACGACAAACCTGTTTTGAAACGAGCTGCCTCTTTGGATGAACATTTTCTGGCGTTAGCTTTTAGTACTAGGGCCAAAAAGTATAACCGAACTTTAAAACGCGAAAAAGTGACATAAAAATACTCTGATTTCTACAAGACATAAATATGAACTATTGTCAACATCAAAATGTACGTTTCATATGGAGAAACACAGGGCTTCGTCAAAGTGCGGTAATGACAGTTTTATTTTGGGTTATTTTTTAGTGTTTCGAAAATTTCACAACCTTGCCTCATTGCTAATCATACACAAGAAACACAACGAAAGTCAATGCAATCTTATCGAATACTAACTTGTAATATCCATGCTTGCACAACTCCGACTAAGCTTCAATGGTTAAATGATTTTTTTTTGCCAAAAAGACATCCATATCATCCTTGTACAAGAAGTCAAAATTTTGGATCCAGTTTTCTTTCCCAGATACCAAATTCATTGCTCACCGTCAATATCTGGAACCGGATCGGCAATTCTCACCAGACTTGATTTGCCTTTCGAAAGGATGCAAAACGTTGACACGGAGCGAATCACATCAGGTACATTAAAGGACATTCAAATCACCTCGATATATGCCCCATCTGGGGGCGGAAAAACCACACAACGAAATATGTTCTATGAAACCAGTGTAGCAGCAACACTACACTCACAAAGTAGCTTGCATATTTTAGCAGGGGATTTCAATGCAGTTTTGGAAAAGATTGACAGTTCCCCCACTTCAACTTCTCCCCCGGTTTAAGAGAACTGGTTGAAAATTTCCATCTTAGTGACGTGTATAGAGACAAATACAAAGCAGACCCTGGATATACTTTCTTTCAAGGATCAAGCCGTAGTCGCCTAGACAGAATTTATATATCCAACAACTTAATAACTCAAGTTACTAGCATTGAAAGAGTTCCCCTACCTGTAAGTGATCATCTTGGGGTGCTTATGTCAGTGAACCTTCCTGCATCCCAAACCTTAAAATCTCACAAGACATGGCATTTCAATTCACTTTTACTACAAGATGACGTTTTGTGTAATGCAATCCGAACAAAGTGGTCGAAAATGATGAAGTTCCGAAACAAAGCAAAAAATCTATCAGATTGGTGGATCCTTTACTTAAAAAAACAATTAATTTGGATTTGTAAACAATATAGTATCAATCTTAAACAACATCACTCAAGACAGTATAACTATTATTCAAGACTTCTGAATGATGCCATAAAAGAACATTTATCTGGAACAAATAGAAAAATTTTCATAAATGAAACAAAAGCTTTATTGCTAAAATTAACAAGACGAAAACATAGCCTATTTTTTCAGAGGAGTCATATCGACGTCATAGATAATACAGAAACATCCTCCTTGAGGTTAATCACAAAAGAAAGAAGAAGACGTCAATCAAACTACTTGGGCGAAGTAATAACGCCTGAAGGAAAAACTATCACGGGAAACGAAGTTGTAGAAACGTTAGTTACGTATTTTTCCTCCATTTATGGCAGGCCTAATAGCAGTGTGGACGCCTCATGCCTCTTCCCCCCTACTCAGCCTTGTTTATCAGAGGAACAATCAGCAGACCTCGATCGACACATCACCGTGGAAGAAGTAACTCACACCTTTCACACAGGTAACATAAAGTCATCAGCTGGAATCGATGGCCTTGGGCTGGCTTTCTATCGTAAATTTGCTGACATTCTCATTCCTTTTTTCACAGACATGTTAAACGAAATCAGAGCCACACAACACATTCCTTGTACTATGTTAGAAGGATTATTGGTGCCCTTACGTAAGGAAAGTAAAAGTACAAAATGTGACTCTTTAAGACCCATCATCGTCACCAATGCAGACATTAAAATATTACGAAGGCTAATAAACAACAGAATAAATTCACACATTGAAACCTTAATCAGCCCCAATCAGTTCGGTGCTGGAAAGAATAAACCAACATACTTATGTACAACAAATATTCGTGATTTCATAGGATTTTTTGAAAATAAGACTGAGCATTCAGCGGCCCTTTTAAGCCTGGATTTTCACAAAGCATATGATGCCGTACCTCTTTCATATTTGCAACAAACTTTACAAAATTTTGGTTTTGGTCCCACAATAATGGGAATAATATCAGCCACATATTCAGGACGCAAAGCTTTTATTAAAGTACAGGGAACTCTTACGAAAGGGATACCATTACAGAAAGGCCTCCAACAGGGCGACCCCATGGCCCAAAATTTATTTAGCTTAAGTTTAGCCCCTCTCATTTTTTCTTTGCAAAGTAATAAATGAGAGGTATCAATATATCATCGTCAGTTTTCCGTACAGTCGTATGTCGATGACGCGTTATGTTTTTTATCGTCTCCCAACGATCTTCCACATATAACAAAGCAAATAAAAATGTACGAAGCACATTCAGGAGCTTCTCTCAACAAAAACAAAACAAAAATCCTGAGTCTCAATGCAAAGAAAAACCTCGCTTTTTTGATACGGTACCAAAGATAAAAATTTTAGGGCTGGTTTGGACCCCGAAAATTCAAGAATCATGTCAACATACTTATAACCAGGTACTACAAGGCATGCGACATTTTATGTATATCCACAAAACCAGAAATCTGGATTTATTTTCGAGAGTATCATTCTTGAAACAGTACGCTTTGAGCAGGATGTGGTACGTGGCCCAGGTTTTTTACCCTCCCCCAAATATAGTACGGCAACTTAAAAGTGCAGCGATGTTTTTTCTATGGTTTAGACAACCTATAAGAGTGTCCTATCAAACAGCCATTTTACCCCTCGAACAAGGGGGATTAAATATGCAAGATATATAAATTCAAGCTTACAGTTTGAACATGAATAGAATCGTAAACACCCTATGTCAATATTGGTATACTTTAACAGGTACCATTATAGAGGCCTGTATCCGTGTCATGGATTTCATTTTTCCTTTGAATATTTATCCATGGGCACACAAATACCCATATTTAAAAGATTTCTTAATAGATGTAACATATAACGCTTTAACAACTCAGTCCTACGATTCCATGACAGTAAAGGAATTCTATAGTGAATTTTTAACAAAGAAATTCCAAACTTATACACCCGTAGTTGTGGAGAAAGATATTTCCATAGAATGGACACAACTGTGGAAGAATATAACCTCTTCCTTTCTATCAAACCAACAAAGGTCACCGTGGTTTAAAATTGTACACGATTTGTACTTAAGCCCTGAGCGCTTATTTAGATGTGGTATCACTAATACAAATGAATGTCAACATTGTAAAATTCCATGTACTAGTGAACATATGTTATCTCAATGTCAATTAATTAAACCAGTCTGGGAATTGTACCAAATTTTTGTAGCTAACATAACACGAAACAATCCTAAGAAAATAAGCTACAATCAATATGTAAATCGACCTGATCATTCTTTGTTTCCAAGAAAGAAAACAGCTTCTGTAACCTGGATAACAGGAAACACAATATCATTGATACTCAGCAGGTCTTATCCAATACATGTGGATATTTATAGAGCAGAGCTCCAATATGCCTATAACAAAATGCACTGTGACTATCGGAGAAAACATTTCGCAAATTTTCTGTCTGTATTTTTTGTAAAAAAAAGTATATATATATAGCAAATGAAAACAAAAATGTAAATATAACTCCCTATATAATGTAAAATAGTTAATAAAGAGAATAATAAAAAAAGTAGCCTATTAATTAGTGTTCTTAACTGGGCCGCGTGGGTTCGCGGGTTCAAATCCCGGTCGAGTTTTTTTTAATTGTGTAAGTTCGGAAGTTGAAACCCTGGGGAACACAATATTTTCTTTTTTTAAAGAAAAAAACCGCTTTTAATTCAAATTACTGTATTTTTTAAAATATATAAACACATGAAAATATATTCTGAAAGGAAAATCTAGTGTTAACCTCGCCGGGACTCGAACGAGAGCTTTTCTGTTTACCAACTCGACGCCTTAACCACCAGGCCATCGAAACAACCTCGCAGATGTGGTTTCTCCGTTGTATTTACAGTGCACGTGTCTCCTACACGTTATAGCGCGTGTGCAGGAGAGAGGAGCATCGACATAGATGACTCGTGTTACAGTCTTTTTTTAATAGGCAGCCTTACAAAATAAGTGATATTAGCACAAAACCCCGTTTGGGGTAAAAGGAAGAGTGACGCAAGAATTCTACTCACAAAAGAAGTGATATCTATTATGCGAGTGACTTTCTTTGTGTCACTATAGCGGAAGGATACTGTCTCTTAATTTTATTACAAAGGCAATACTTTCGCCATAATGACACAAAGAAAGTCACTCGCAAAATAGATATCACTTCTTTTGTGAGTAGAATTCTTGCGTCACTCTTCCTTTTACCTCAAACGGGGTTTTGTACTGATCGTTACGTACGAAACAAACAAACGTTTATTCATATAGAACATTGAAAAGAATGATTTATAATAATTTCAGTTGAAGAATTCAGAGTTGTAATCAGCTAGAGTAACAGTAAAAGATTAGGATACTTAAGGAGCTTGTTTTCAAAAGAGTTCATATGCATTGGGGACAAATTTTTCAGCAAGCGTAAAAATTGTATTTCTCTGGAAGGGCAAGCACCAGAATTGTACGGATGATGTAGTATTGTAACTAGACAGTATTAGTATTGTAACTAGACAGTATTAGTATTGTAACTAGGCACAATATTAGATAATTCACATAATTATAGTGTTCGTCCTCCCAGAGAAATATTTCTTTACGTCAGCTGAAAAATCATTGCCCCAATGGACATGTGCTCTTCTGAAAAAAAGAACTTCCTCACTTCTGCTTCTAGTTGCTATTTCTAATAATAAAGGTTTTATAGTGAAAGAAAATATTTTAGTCACTATTTCAGACAGGGTAAATAATTTGAGTAACTTTTTAATAGACAACTTTCGTTAATGTTATTAACTTTGTTTTAATTTAATACTATTGCTCAAGAAAGGCAAATTAAAGCAGGCAGACTATTGGAAATAATCCATAATTTGAATTAAAGTGGGATTCATAATATTAATTCATTTTTAAGCAGTACAAGTTAGTTAGTTTGGTATTTTACAATCAGAATATAAATGTGATTATACAAACTTAAAAACGTAGTGTGTTTTTCCTTTGGGTTTGGCATTTTTTTGCTATGACCATTATATAATACTGAAAATCATTCATCATTATCATCGTATTGAATTGAATTAAATTTATTTGTGGCCTTTAGGCCACATCGACTCAGGCCGACCATCGTTATCGTCTGTTATAGCCTATAGCTTATTTCCTATTTATGAGATTGGTGGGTGATTTCGACCATCAGTAAAGGGATTTAGATTGGCCATTGCTTTTACATAGGGGTACAGAGTGCCTGGTCCTGTAAATTAAGTTTGTAAAATACGTTCCATTAAGCTCTCAGCAAAATCAAATTCGGGAGCTTATTGCCCAGCTTACAGCTGGAGAATTCTACGATTGATGCCCACGATCGGCAGTCCTAAATGAGGCTCTTCCTGGTTCCTCTCAGACACATCATTCAAATATCGCCAAGGCGCTTTAAATTAGGACTAGGACCACAATCACCACATTTTCTTCTCCCAAACTGAAGTATCCACCATATTTTCCAATAGTCTGCATTAACTTCAAGTTGTAGTAAAACTGAAGTAATCAAAAGCACTACACAGAGCAAATTACGTAGTTCCTTAGATGTTTATCTAGCTAAAGGTTTGTCTATAAAGCTATCAGGAGGGTTACCTAATATATAATCGCATTGAACCTATATAGTAGAGTCTCGACGCGTTTTGCGATTGTACTCTTATTCTTATTTTCTCGCTTTTTTGGTATTTCCTTTTCGATATTAGATAGAGCAATATATAAACAAGAGTGGTTAAATGTTGTTTCTGATTGCACATATAACATATATACTTGAAACAACCCTCGACTTGAGAGGGTTTATTCTAACGTGTGAAAATTCCTGCATACAGACTTGGCAATTCTAAGTGTCAGGACAATTGAATTTATGTCTGTTTCTTTCATTAGTACTTCCATATTTACCCTGTAACTCATTTATAGATAACCGTCATATAGCGTAGCAGCGTATACACCATTTCAAGACCACGGGAAAGAACGTATTTTGCTCATTTCTGGTCAAATTGAGATAAGAGCGCCATTTCTTAGTTCTTTGAAGGACATTCTTAACGAATTGTCATGCAAGAAGAGAATACGGATAGTCCGCCTCCTACAAGAACATTTTGTGATGTGTAGGTATACGTAATGTTGATGACTTTTAAAAAGCTCCACTGCAAAGTGAAAAAAATGGTCAAAGCACGTTTTTTCCTGTGGTCGTCATTTCCTATTCCTTAATAACATAGATCTAATGAACATTAGCTTACCAGAGTATCCAAACAGGCAGGCAAATATTATCCAAGCTACCACCAAACAAATTATCAATTTGCTCAATATAGCATACACGGCATGTTCCAAAGCACTGTATTTATAATATGGTGATAGCAACGAAATGCCATATGCTAATGTTCCGAAAAATACCCCTATGGTTAAGGCCCAAGCGGAAGTAACGTGTCGCTATGAAAGAAACAAATACACATCAACATTCTCATTATTATCGTATTAGAAGTTAAATATGCAAGTATTAAACTTAATTCTTTGTATATATTTGATCGAGAAAATTCGGAACGAATAGCAGAAATAAGTGAACAAGTGAACGATCAAAAGACTCTACAAGGCCTCAATTAGCTACAAAATGCTTAAATTTGTAACCTGAAAATTCTTTACCATGAGAAAAAGAATGAATGCTACATCACAGATTGTATATAGCCTTAGAAAGACAAATACTCACAATGGCAATTTTGTGGTGAACATTTAGTCAATATCTCGAAATGTGAACTCAGTGTATTACATGCCATCAGTGAGCACATGAATAGTGCGCTTTTTTGCGACTCGGGTGCAGTGTACATCTGTTATTATTATTATTTTAATGATAACTTATGATGTTGATAGTATGTAGAAAGAATTGTGATTCTCGCGAGATTCGAATGTCAAAATCATTATACATGTTACTTCATTTGCTACTTGATTGACAACTTCAATTAGTTTACTTTCATTCCATCTGCTCTATAAGTGTTCTTAAATGTGTTTGTTCTAGTAAGGAATATTTTTTTGAAAACAGGACTATAGTATATTTACTAAATAATGTACGTTCTCGCCTACTCACTTTTATCAACTAACCAATAACATGATCAGAATGTTTTGCTTTTAACAATGTTGATACATTGTATCCACAACCGAAATTAATTAAAATCGGCTGTCAAGGCTATTGCGCTAAACTTTATTACGAAAACACACAGTACAATAAAGTTTCAGTATTGTATCAACACCTTCTTTTCAGGCAAAACACTGAAGGTATTTTTGCTTATTCTCCTAAACACGACGTGTTGCAGTTACAACTCTGTATCTTGTACAGTACAATTAGAAAGCTAAGTGTTATACTAATGATAATAATCGTTCCCAGGTTGTCATTTTCAAATTCTCATTTAGTTCTATATCGTTAAGAAAGATAAAATTTCTTTTTAAATTGTTTTATTGGTTGGTTCTCGTTCTGCATGTTACATGATAAATACACTTAACCATTCTTTGAATTTTTTAAATATAAATTATGAAATTAAGCACTTTGATCCACCATGTTCAAAGAAATTTATTTGCT
>JAGDQP010051929.1:0-13907 GCA_022664845.1 Lepisma saccharinum | reverse complement strand
ACATTGGCATGACAATGGGTGCTCCGCGCCCATTACAATTTTTCGATTGTAGCTCGATTACAAGGTCACGAGCACTCGGCGCCTATGGTAACAAGTGTTAAAAATTGAAAATTTTAATTTGATGCCTCCAGTGTAGAATTGTGTAACTTTATTTAATGGTAGGTGTAGGTTGAAATTTGTATTTGTTTACTTGCCTAATTTAACTATGGAGATTAGAAAACAAAGCCAAAATTTCTCATTGATACCACTCCAAAATATGAATATAGCCAAAAAATGAATAAAAATAATAAGCAGAATTATAGGGTATTTTAATTTCGGGTCTCCAGGACCAGAGCCACAGTGTTGCATTCGTGTGATTTTATTAAATGGTAGTACTGTATAGTTAATACAATATCTAATACTCTTTATATTACTTAACAATATTTTCTACAGTTTACCATCATTATTACTAAGTTATGAATTATTGCTCAAGAATGGGATGTATGTATCTCCAACACAATTACTTCCCTGGGCAGTTCAGTGGCTATCTACGGCCACATTTTACTTTAATACCATGTTGAACATCATGTTTGTTGATTTTGTGTATAAGCGGTTAGTTTTGAGGAAGACTAGGCTTTTTTAATTCTAGAACTTTTCTATCTATGCAAGTTTTCCAAATGTCACCTTAGGACTAATTTTCTTTATAAAAATGCCAGTCTGTACAAGCTTGGCTGTACAATTTTATTTATATTTAAATGTCTTTCTTTATTTTCAGTATCCAGTTCATACGTGATCGTACAGTGAACTGTAGTTTCAATTTCTACCTTGCAAACCAGATGGTTCGTCAGACAGTGCTTAGAGGAAACTTGGATTTAATTGGTGAGTTTTTCTTGCACATATTATCATACATTAAAATACTGAAGGTTATAGGATAGCAGATGCTACTTGTTAAGTGTTTATATGACGGTTTGGGCGAGTGCCAAGATCTTTATCAGTTGTGAGCTGTTATCTCGCGAACCACTCTTTTCATGTGAAGGGGATTGAATTATTGGAGTTTGGAACGTGTGAGATGGTTGGGAAATTTAGTTTCCAACATTTCTCAATCCACGGTGTAATGTGTTTACTGGAAATACTTCATGGAAGGAAGGTAATTACCACGAACTGTGAACACCAAAGTGATGCTGTCAATATCCGTATCAAGCGAGCGGTGTCTGGGTAAAAGTGCCCAAAATAACACAGCTATGATGCTTTAAATACTATCCACAATCAATGTAGGAAATTCCAGTCAAAAATCCAATAGGCAATGATGAGTTGAATTTCCATGAGATGTGGAAGTAGAGATCTGCATATAAAGGTTCTGCTAATAGCACAATCACCGGATATAACGTTTGAACTGGATACGTGAACAGGAAAATTAGACGCTGTAGTGTTGGTAAGGTATGACGTGATGTGATGAGTAAAGGTACAAGTACTGTGGGAGTTAAATAAAAACAAGCATTTAGTTCTTTTATTTAAATTGTATTTATGGATCAGACATATTATTAAGCCGTGAAATGTCCGATGAATTGTATGTTACAGGTTTAGCCTAAAGGGTACCTGTCTAGCCCATAAATATAATTTAATAAAAACCAAATTCTAGACTATAGACTAAATAATTAGTAGACTCCCTACCAGCTGTCTCGGGAAGATGCTATAGTTTCGTTCTGGCGTATGCCTAATGAGATCATGAAACCTTGTTGTCTACAAGGCGTTATACAGACTTGAGTTTTTAACGTACTGGTATGGAATGTGTCCACCGGTGCTCCTAAACATGCCATTGAACGGTGACTGCTCCTGATGATTGCATGCGTATAATTTGCATCAATTGATAGACTTCATTTACTCACACAATAATGGAGTGTCGCCCTGCCATGGGAGCAAAGTAATTTAGAATCGCTTTTAGAAGAAATCTGAACAGTTCCGATGAAGACTGCGGCCACTACGGTTCCTCGTATTACCGTATCGGAACATTATCAGTGTTCATACTCATGATACTTCACCTACAAATATCAGGAAGCTGTTGGCTGCTAACCATACAGTATGGTTGATTATCTTTGGAAAAGTATTGTGTGCATTTTTAAAATTGATGCCACGTCGAGTTTCTTAATTTTGTTAAGTTGGATGAGTCTAACACTATACTAGGTACGTATTCCCTGACTTTCCCCATAAGTGTATTTCTAATGTTCAAAGTTAGTGTGTGATTGCATTTAAATAAGTGCAGATTGATAAAGAAACTCTGTAATGCTGCATATTGAGCTAACGACACTTGTTCGCATTTATATATTATTGACTATATGAAATATTAAGATATTTAACTGATAATTAAACATGTAAGATTCAAAGCGGAGTTGTTCTATGATACAAGTATTAACGTTTTCATGACAGTGAAATGGAAAAATGACAAACGAGAAACGTGATCTATTGTAATTAAAATTCCTTAACGTGTCCTCTACAAAAAGAAAAAAAAATATGAAAACGTATGAATATTTAGCTATCGCTGACATACATAACAGAAGATAGAAACGCAAGATCGATATTGAAAAAATATTATTATTCCAGGTTTATACCCACATATTAATATTTACTGTTACGACAATGGATATTCAGAGAGCTAGAATATATTGTGAGTTAGATTATGGATAAATACGATAGCCAGATTAGGTGTATAACAAATGTATTAACTATAGTTAATAGCTATTAACTGCTATTGGAAAAGGGGCCCATGCCAGCACCCTTTGGGAATCTGAATGTGAAGTGCTTTTAAATTTGATGAATAAATAGTCTACTAAATGAAGAAGGAAAAATTTAGGATTTGTTTGTTTATACTAGTACCTTCATCGTTTCGCTATAAGATACTCCTCCTGAAGAACCAGAAAACTTACTCCCATACAAGAAAGGAAACATATTTGGAAGCTTACTCATGGTTAATATCTCCTCTAATCTCTCTTGTAGTTCCATGTTTATGTTCAAATCGCATCACCACGAGTTATGCGCAACCTATGGTATCAACTGAAAAATTTACAGCGCATGTCATTGAATATTGTGGAAACGGATGGGGAAAATATAAGTTTGGGGGAAGAATAGATACATGTTAAGTTTACTAACATAAAAAAGTAATTCAGGCTATTCAAATTGATGAACATATTATTGATACCATCTTATAAGGGAACAATATATTTTTTCTAAGTGACTTAAGAGGGAAACTTGGTGATGATCTTTGTAAAAGTTGATTGTAATTTGCAATGGGAAAAGTAAGGCTACCGCCACTTCTGTCCGTATGAAGGCTACAGACTACGACAGGGATTGAAGACAAACTATCGCGTTCTTTTATTTGTAATCGGAGAAATGTTATGGATATTTTGAGACGACAGTGACAGATTGTGTCCTGAAAATTAGTCAGTGCACAAACGTATAATATCTCTAATGGATAGATGTCTAAAATGCACTAATACCATTTCCAATACTACTTTCAAATTCTAAATTGAAACATTACAATATTTTAGCTTTCTAGGCTTAGTGACTTCGTCTTTAACCTTCTTATTTATTTATGTAAATAAAAAGACAAGGAAATTAACTTGAATTGAAGGCACTATCCATGTCATTCAAAGGAAATATTCAAGTATCAGTACAAAGATCGTCGTGAGCAAATATTATACTTTCGTCCTTTCCTGAGAGAGCCCAATTCACAAGTATAACGAGTCTTCTCACATTCTGTGTCAGATGCTGAGAAACAGTAAACAACACGTACGAAAACCCATATGAATTATTATATTTAATGTAAGAATATACTGTAAATATAATTAACGAATTTTCTCAGATGCTGACCGGAAGCAGTCTAAACCGTTGGTATCAGATACTCATTGGTCATTTCTACATGCAATTAACAGAATTATACATAAAATAATTTCCTTGTTTTTATTACAAACTTCATTTGAAAAAAGAATGTGTTTCACTCACACTTTCGTTGAAACATCAAAGTAGCTTGCAATGGATCGAAGGAACAGAGTGTGATAAAGTCATATGTTGGAGAGGATGAAAACAATAAAAACAGTGTATTTCTCGTTGTCTAGATCATTGCACATTCAAATAGTACGACAAATGGTTTCAAGCACAATTTTAGGCAATTTGGTTTTTATGGCTGGGATAAATTCCCCATACACGCTTCAGCTTGTTGTGAACCCTCCGCTTTTCAAAGTTATTTAAACTGAATAAAATACATGCTTATTTAAAGCAAGAACACTTCGTTCCAAATAATCTTCATCATTCAAATTAGTGCGAAAATATTGTTGATAATAAAAAAAACTTAGTATACATGTAGAAGCATTTTATTTCGGTCAATCAGAAGAATTTACGTATTATTGGACAAAGAAAAAAATAATGAAACTAAAATTATAAGTAAATGGGAGTTTTAAAAATCGGTAAACATTCACATGAAAAACCACTGCAACTCGACAATCCGTACTGCAATTATTGACAAGAAACGTCAGTAGTTTCCATAGAGACTGGTTTTAACAGCGGGAAATATAGGTAAACTTCCGCGAATATAGGAAGAAAGAAAGAAAATCCCAGACGTATAGTGCAACTAAAGGCACAAAAACGAACATAGTGTTTTAGATGGGATAGCAAATAACGTGTGTTTATGTTATATATATTTTTACTTTAGAAAAGTTAGAAAAATTTAAGAAAAGTAATGTAATCTACTGTATGTAAAATATACTTTCTGAAGTAGTTTGGCATATATTGGTGGCATTCTTCTCTTTAAATAGAATGACGTACTCGGCAACTTACAAAGTAGAGGAGGGTCGGCCGAATATTGGATACTTATTGCAAAATCAAGTACATCTAATTTCGAAATAACGAATCTTTTTGAAACTTCACAAAACCGTTTACATTGCAGGCAGTTTAATTGTGTAACTTGACAAATCTTAGGGAAAAAATATTTGCTTCTTCTTATTCTTAATTTACATTTAAGTGCAAATATGCTGTTCTACCAGAGAGGTCGGATGGAACATGATACTCATAAACAGCATCTGAAACTGACCTGTTTTACTACAATATAATCACAAAAGTGATGGGATACCATAAAATGATTAAAAAGTTAACTGATAATACTTACACAGTTCCATTTATGTAGCTTTACTTCGCACACCAGTTGAGATTTAAAGACTCTGTCAAGAATCTTAGCCAGTTAACTGCAAAATTTGGTAAACATCATTTTGTATACACCATTTTAGTAACTTTAGTTTCGGACCATGACGATTATATGAGGATAATGTTTGTTAAAATCCACAAACATCCATGCCTCACAAGTCGTTTCGAATCTGCAATCTTGGAGATGCTAGTGTAACGCATGAGAACACACGACTATCCCTGTCGGCTTAGCCAGTTAACTGTTTAGGCTACTAATGAAAGTCATGAACAAGAAGAAGAGTTTCCACGAGAGTGTTTTCTTGATGTAAATCGATAGCCAATTTCGATTCAATATATATATTGTTTATCTTTCGCTATTTCGTTGTAAGTCACGGACTTAGTTCACAATAATTTGCCGTAATTTCCTGTTAACGGGGGGACGTACCGTATAGAATTGAAATCCTCATCAAATGGACAACAACAGAAAAGTACTATTTCTACACTTATATACACACTTGGACTTTCTTTTCCCTGAAGAAACAACTCCTAAGGAATCCTAAATACGTAACTACTAAAAGTGGTTGGGAGGACATGCTGTTTTAAGACATTAAAATGAGAATTGACATTTTTCTAGTTTTATTATAAAACTAACTTCGTTCGTAACAATTAACCTATCTATTAGTCGACCAGAATTTAGAGTGTATCGAGCAATATGTGTTGAATTTATACTTTGTAATCAAGCCCTGTTTCACATACCTTTTCATATAAGCACTTTAGAAGTCTCTGTCTTCACGTTTTCATGTAGAGAAGAAATGTTTCTTGATACTGTCAATAAATCTCACATTTTCTTCTTCCTCTTCTGTTGCGATTGACCATAAATATACTAAAGTTCGTAAAGATGGTATAGTTCATCGATAATACAAGATGTTCAGATTTTCTGAGCTGTAACACACTAAGTAAAGAATACTAAGTTCACTTTTACACATACGAGTTATAGGTAAACTAAACTGTTCGTTTTTAGGTAACCGGGTCGCTGGTAAAACCAAGACTAACTTCTGTCTGGTTTTATTGAATTTGATTTTCGTGTCCTTCTCCGGCTTGGTCGTCTCTAGGTCTCTTTCTTAATGTCACTTTGAAAATCCTTTAGTTCTCTTAGATAACAGGAAGGTAATTTTGAAATCAAGGAGAAGAGAGTTTGAGAACCGGATTTACAAAAGGTCTTAGGTCAAAATAGGAGTGAGAAGGAATGTGAATTATTTTATTTGTGTCCTTCTAATGGACACGTTTCCCGGATGTTAAACATATTTCTTAATGCTTGTTTTGACCATAAAATATTTCTAAAGGCATCTCTCGGAGATCGGAAGAGTTAATTAAAAAATATAAACATTGATAGTTACGTTCTTAGAAATACTTTTGTGCTGATAAAACAAGAAGAGGAAGTCTTTGATTTTTTCATCTAATATGTTGTTGTAACCTGCAGGTGAGAAGGAATCTTGTTTGTGAAGAGCACGTTTCATAAATAGTTCTTTATTATTTTTTCATTGTCGTTTCCTGTTTGTTGGGAGCGCTGTTGATTATGAATTCTCGTGGTTGTATAGAAGTTGTTCTGATGTAATTCTTAGAGGAGGACAATTATTTCACTTTTACAAATGGCGTTACTTATTTCTACCTTGAATTAAATGTTCGTCCTTTTATAGTTCGATTGCGGGGCTGATTTCTTACCATTAATTACATTTGAATATTGTGAATTATATTTATGATATACCCTTTTCACACACACACACACAATATATATATACACTTGTGGAAATGCTCTGATGATTTCCAGTTTAGGTGAATTTGAACAGTATAATGAAACTACCTCTTCGCGCGGAATTGGTTTTAACGTGTTACACTGAGATGGTGGACAAGGAAGGAGGCATTCGTTGAGAAGCTGAATGTAGCCCTGATTGTTCAAGTGTGCACTGATTTCCACCAAAGAACCCATTTCGCCGTAATCAAATACCTGCTGAGCATTACAGCCCTTGTTAAAGGCCTCTGGAGGTTGTCAGTTCATTCTACGTGTGGCATGATTACAGTAAAGGCCTCTGCCCTGTTTCCAATCATCTACACATTGTGAAATTAAATTGCAGTTGCATTATGTAAATTCGACTGTGACCTCTTTCTGAGTACTCTGCTCCAGATGTTTATGTTGTTGTGTTCCTGTCATAATGAACTTATAAATTTGAGAGATGTTAACGGCATTTGATGGTTTGGAACAATTTTTATCTCGTGGCGAAATGCTTGGTGAAAACTATGCAACACTCACTGGCGATCCTTTTCTGCGATCAGTGTTTTTGACTTTGGTGTGATGTCGACTGCGTTTGCTTCTATGTCTAAATACGCATTTCACTGCATTGAGGGAAACACCAGAGAATTCCACCAATTCCTCAACTGAGTCTTTTGGACCGTTCAATGCAATGATCTTTTTATAACTCACTCATCTTTTTTCCGACTTTTGGCGTGTACACAGAACACGCCTCGGAATGATCCACATCAACCACAGCAATTGTACGGCACGTAGCTATCCACACGTATCAGTTAAATGGAGAGTCACACAAAGATCAGTCACTACATACCAGTAACTGTTCTACCAGAGATGTTTAATTGTCTGACCGCTGCGCTTATTAGGTATTTTAGTATAGCAGCAAAATTGCGGCATTCCCTTAATTTAAATTTTGTGTTGTTTTATTTGTTTTGTAAATACCAAAATAAGCTAAATCTTGTTTATCTGGGAAGAAAAATATTGTATGTGTGGAACCTGTCCAACTTGATCCAATAGCTTACCATCTTACACAAACATGTTTATTTATATAGGTATTATCAAATTTATATTTCCAAACTGTCATTTAATGTTCATTACTTTTATTTTCAGTATCTTTGGGAGGCTTGGCCGCTCTATTTACCGGTTTCAGTATGATGAGTGCAGTTGAAATTATTTATTTCATCTTCATGGTAGTTTACCGATCTTGCGAGAGGAATCCTCGTAATTTAATATGAATTTGTCAGTAATCATGAACTGTCAACCATTGTTGTTTAAAATTAGATCGTCAGTACCTGGCTTTGTCAATAATTTAATTGATGATGATTATGGGTGTTCTGCCCGAAGTCAGGTCCTGACCCGAAAGTATGTAGACAGTATGAACCAATGGTTTGGTATTTTCTTAATCAGATAATTGTTTTGTTCATTGAATCGAGTCACAATGCGTTTTATTATATGAGAAGTAAACGTTCAAAACCAGACTTGCCTGTGTGATCCCCTTATGAGATAAATACAGAATTATATTTTAGAACATAGAGTTCACGGTTGAATATGTTCGTGTATGCACTTGTGATGATAGATTGAAGATGATATATCATATTTTGAACGTTTTGAGACAATAGCCATAAAGGTCTCATGACATTCAGCACCATCTTCTCTTCAGAACCTAAACCAGGCCAGGTTTTGAACGTCTATTCCTCAAACATGATTAATGTAATTGGGATATTTTATTATTTTTTGATAGTCTGACACATGATGGAAACGTCTATCCTGACTTTGCATTGTAAAACTAAAAACCTGTTATGGATGAACATTACTCCTCTTTTTATATTATTCTGTTGATATTAATCATTTTATTAATGGTAAACTTAACACCATATAAAAGTTGAACATTTTCGTTTAAAAAGCAATGAATTATTCAGTTAAGATGGTAGTTTGTGGTTCTAGGTGTAAATGATTTAAACATGTACTTTGCACTTTTATTGTTACAGTTGAATGTTAATGTGTAATCAACGTTAAGGTAATATCATTGTTCGTATGATGAAGGTATAACGCATGGTTCGATGAACCTTCATCCATATCCAATTAACAGTAATATTAAATTTCGTGTGGTCATTTTCACTTACCATATTTTGTAAGAACTATAATAATAGCAGTAAAAGAGGTAAGTAAATAAAACCAATTAAAATACAGGATGTACCAGTATATGTTAATTTAGGGGATATTGACTTTATGTAGAAAACAATTACGTTTGAAGCCATCATGTAAATATATGAGACTTAGAATGTTAATATCAGAAATAAAGGTCTATGTAAAAGCAAATACTTTTAGTTTTTACAAGAAGTAGACAATAATAGTTATTCTTAAAAAAATTTAGCCCCTTTGAAGAGTGTACATAATATTTTCTAGAAGAGCTGTTTCTTGTTTCAGTTTTATTACTAAATTCAATGACTAGTCCGGAACCGTCATTGAAGAACTTATAGTCTAAGAATAACAGATGTCCAAGTTGTATATCTGATATTAGAGTTACGGAAGAAACTGTTAATCCTTTAAGACGAAATGTAGTAATGCAGATAGGTTATTTTTCATTATATAAAGTAACATTTAAAAACATATATGATTGTGGAGAATAATCCAACGAGCAAAAGGTTCCAATGGCAAATCCGTGATACAGCTCAAGGAACTGTTGATAAAATTGGTTCCAAACTGTTGTGACTCAACTAGGGTAAGAAAGAAATAGTTTTCTGGCTTTGAAGAGAAAAAATATTTTATTGTAAAATTTGTCTTATCATTTAAAATATTTGGTGGAAAATCTGACCTTAATTGTATTCAAATGTTTCACTTCTAAGTGTTACGAGATATGTTTGTTGGATATCATTGTAATTCCAGACTAATGCGGAGCTGAATTTGACAAATTATAACATGTTGGAAAGTCAAACTTAAATTGCAGTGACAATGTATATTGCTGACACACACACACAAGTACACATCCTTGAGCGTAATTGCATTCTTAATTTTCACATACATAAATTTATATTACTAAGTATTGACGTTACATTACAAACGTTTTTAATTATTATCTACTTTAGTTTACCAACCTAATACCTGGAGTTTCATTATGTACAATATATCAATAGGGAGGTGTTAAAAGAGCTTTAACCATAACGTTGAAATTACGAGATACTTAAAAATAAAACTGCTAAAATTTGACTGGAAGGTGAAAATACCTTTTGATAACCAACTTACTCTCCAATCTCAAGATGATGTTCTGACTGGATGGTATAAAATTATGATTTTCAGAATCACAAGTTCTTATTTTGGTTTTGAAATTAGCTACACAAATTTGAAATCTGGTAGCCGAAGCAATGACTGATGCTCTCTAACAATGTACTTTATATTAATGTATCGATATCTTGCCCATGTTTGAATAATTATCTGCTTCAATTTGATGTGAATAAATATTTTGAAATTTATATTGGATTACTATGGCATTTGATTCAGTTTTAATAAAAAAAAACAATAATTTTGGCGAAAATAAATTCCCTGTATATGTTCCTAATGTTTAGTAACTAATGTTATACTGTAGATGTATGTTAGTATCTCACAATACCGGCGTTGGAAAAGGAATTGGGCAGGGCATGACGCTGGTCTTGACGGAAATATCCTTTTAACATGATTTTAGTTATTCAATTGCATTATAGAGTTAGGAGATTGGAATCAAACCAGTTTTAAGCGCAGAGGATCACATTTCTCGCAGAACACTACTTCCTTACAAGTGAGGTAGTAGGAAGATGTCCCAAGTAGAACCTGATCATTTGAAGTTGAGAAAATTTTCCAACATAAACCTTACCAACAATTTGTGCAACCAAAAAAGGTTGAATCCTTGTGGAAAATCAACTTTCTTCAACTTCTTTCTGTTTTGATATTGGGCAAATAGGCTATTAGACTCATCTGCCTTGCGATGACTGTCATCCATGGAGACCACACAATGCGAAAGGAATAGAGTAAATAAGCATACTGCTCTATTAATTAAGTACTATTCCAGCATTTTCCGAGTGATTGAAAAGTCTGTCGAGACTGGCCAAACTAAACGGCACTCGGTACGATGCTTTCAATGGAATGGAAGCAATGAAAATTTCCGTTTTTATTATTTTGCAGATAATTTCCGCTTTTCAGGAAAATATGACTCAAGAGAAATCCTATTGTATCTTGGGATGGAGAGTAAGATTTCGGTCTGTGTATATGAATAATTACCGGCTTGATCTTTCAAAACATTTATTAGCATACTTTATTACTGACAAGGGAGGGTCACGATATGTTGTCGCTGAGATCTGAATCAAACACAATGCATCTGACAGAGGATGGTGAGATATGAAGAATACCGACATCTAAGGTGCGATGGACAAGGGAGGCGAAGCTAGGGAAGGCGAAATCGCGAAATTCACAGAAGTTAAATAAGGGATATATCCAGAGTATTTTAGAGTAATGGACGCAACTTTCGGGAGGTGATTACCGACATCGAAGCAAGTAAAAAAGGTCCGTTGAACATACGTAAAATTTCGCTTAGTTTTGGAGATACAGCGTTTCCAACTTTGAGTCTAAAATCGACGGCTAGTAATGGGAGGAAATGAATAATTCTCAGTAAGTTAGAAACAAGTCATTGAATGGAAATTTCGTTTCCGGAAATTTGTTTCTAGCAGCATGTTGGACATCAAGAGTGAAAACACGATGTCACCAGATTGTCAGTGTTGCCAACTAGGTATAAAGTTTTAATTTTTCAAATGGCAGTACGTCGTGTTATTGGATATTTTACATCGTCTACTGATGATAAACAACATACTTAAGGCACATACCACAGTGTTGCAAACTACGGATAACACAGATAGGTTTTTGGCGATCTTATACAAACTACAGGTCAGTCCATCTGAAATCGTCCAACTTGGTTAATCGACCTCTTTCAAATAATAATAATTATTATATTCCTTATATTAGAATAGTTCAAAACGGGTATTATTTTATTTCTATTCCAATCTATTAATTAATGGCCGTTATTTTTGCAGTATTTAAAAAAAAATGTGTTATATCCGTACCGATTTATCATAAAACATTCAAACATTAAACATTTTCTTTAAATCTGCTTGATAATGTTAGTTTTCTGCATGATAAGCTTAAAACGTAACATATGTGATCAAAATAACATCCAAATGTAATAGTCATAAGTTAATAAATTCCTGTTTTAGTTTGATATCTGAGTTTAAACGGATTATTCATTTGTAAATTAGGGATATAATAGTCGTATGCGCTTCGCTAAACATATTATCAAAGCACGCACGAAAATTATTAATCTTGAATTTGCAAATTTTTAACGCCATCGAGACTCAAATATCATAGTTGGAATTACTATCATATGTTCTCCTTATATAATTATACAACATGTACAAAATAGATTTTTATGTTTTGTCCCACCAGAGATATCGGGCCTCCAATACGCATAAAATACGAATTTCTGGATTTTCAAAATCTCATAAAATATTAAGGAATCACACGTCAGCCTTCATATTTTGTATACGTTCAGTAGAATTTGACGTGTAATAGTGTACAAAAGATCAACGCTCGTATTCAATCCGCTCCGTACGACAAAGCCCCTAAACAGGAATATATTCTGTTTTGACAATCACATTTGGATATTATTTTGATCACTTTAGTTACGTGTTAGGTTTATCATGCAGAGAACTAAAATTATCAAGCAGATTTTAAAAACAACTGTTTGAATGTCCTATGTTAAACTAGTCCTGAGATATTACATTGTTTTGTATACTACTGCAAAAATAACGGCCATTAATCAATAGATTGGGATAGAAATAAATGAATACCCGTTTTCAACTATTCTAATATAAGGAATATAATTATTATTATTATTATTTGAAAGAGGTCGATTAACCAAGCTGGACAATTTCAGATGTAGTTTGTATAAAATCGCAAAAACCTCTCTGTCTTATCCGTAGTTTGCAACACTGTGGTGTGTGCTTTAAGTATGTTGTTCATCATCACTCGGCGATGTAAAATATCCAATAACACGACGTACTGGCATTTGAAAAATTATAACTTTAAACCTAGTTGATAACCAAGGGTACTATAATAAGGTTCTGGCCTGGTGCGCTCTCCCCAGATCAGTGCATCTGCACCCCCCTCGGGAGGTGAGTCTGAGGGGGGCGCACAGCTTCCTCCCTTAACACGATTTTTCTTGAAAAATAAAATAAAAAAGCTACATATTTATTTTATAACTTCGTTAATTTACGTATATATACATATTTTTATCATACTTTTAATACTCAAAGTTGCTTTGTTTGTTTATGAAAATATTGAATTTGTATAATTCTATCGTGATTAACTACAATACATTCTTAATCTTTAGTTCCTTTTTATGTACTAATTTTCCGGGGGAAGCCCCCCCTGCACTTCCTTTTATTTGGGGGTATTCCATACTCGCAAGAGCCTTCGGATGGACGGCGCCCTCCCAGAGTATGCGACCGCGCCCTCTTTATATAGCCAGTCCACCCATGTTGATAACACTGACAATCTGGTGACATTTCGTTTTCGCTCTTGATGTCTACCATACTGCTAGAAACAAATTTCCGGAAACGGAATTTTCATTCAATGACTTGTTTCTAACTTACTGAGAATTATTCATTTCCTCCCATTACTAGGCGTCAATTTTGGACTCAAAGTTGGAAACGCTGTATCTCCAAAACTAAGCGAAATTTCACCCATGTATACAGGACCTTTTTACTTGCTTCGATGTCGGTAATCACCTCCCGAAATTTGCGTCCTTTATTCTAAAATACTGTGGATATATCCCTTATTTAACTTCTGTGAATTTCACGGTTTCGCCCCCCTCCCACCAGCTTCTTCCCCTTGTCCATCGCACCTTAAATGTTGGTATTCGGTTAAAGTGAGT
>JAGDQP010051928.1:0-11649 GCA_022664845.1 Lepisma saccharinum | reverse complement strand
ACTATTCGTTTTCGCCAAGTCGATATCTCAAGCAGATTCCATACGCTAAACAATTTTGTTAAAAAGAAAGTTGCATAACAATCAGTAGTAAGAATTGCATTCTTCCATCGAACGTTTTGTTTATTTGTTATCAGCGAGATTGAATATCATTGCACGCATAAGCCGGTGATGACGTATGCCATATTTACTACTCACAGGTAAAGTCGTTTAGCTCCTGCTCATTCCAACCTTCCGTCAATAAACTTGTGGGAAATCTCTTGCACAACTACGGAATATGCCTTTTGTTTTTGCGCAGGCTTGATGTCCTTGACGGTAAAATGCAGCCACACCTCTAGTGTTTGTGGTTTTAAAACTATTATACCCAAACATTTATTTTACGACTCTTTCGGGATCTTGTATCGCTGAAATTTCCACCCCATTCATAAAGACTTTTTCTCTTGTTTCAATGTTTGGACTCACCTTCCGAAGTTACCCCCGAGGTCTTGTTAGAACCTGTACAGTTACTATGATACAATAAGGTTAAGAAATGTTACTTATATGATTGGAAATACAGACAGAAGTAGGAAGACTTGATTACGACCAAGCCATTTCGCCATTAAACTACCAAGAAACGAAAGAAAGATGCAGAGAAGTGATGAGGCTTTTGCCAACTTACAGCTAGGTTACAACGTGACCAGGTCATGAATAGGAAAAAACCCTAAAGTGGAAGGAAAATGATGAGCGGAGTGAGGAGGAGGAAAATAATTGGGAGTTGGTAAAATGCTTTGAGGAATAAAGAGGTTAAAGAAACAGCGGGTTTATAATAATAATATATAATGAAGTAAACGGAAGGAATAAGAGAAAGGATGAAGCAAGCATCGGAAATAATGAAGTATTGGAATGCATGAAAGTGACATACAGGAGGCCATGTTCAGCATTGGCTGAGAGGATACCTCTGTATGCATCTACTACCATCCATTCGTAACTGTGGCTGGTGAATTAGGATTAAGAATTTTCAAGGTACTGACACGAAAAGTTCCGCCAAATGTGCGACCGTGTTGTGAAATGTATTCCAGTATGAGATAAAGTAGTTGAGATTTGGAGGAGTAAGTATGCTTATTGATGAGTATGGTTAGATGTTCTGGATTTCTGCAACGTAGAAAGATGTACATAAACATTGAGCCAATTCTGGCTTCGCATTCGGAATACTCTGGGTTTGACAGCAGCGGCCGGTCGTCGAGATACAGATTTCTTCAAGGTTTTCCGCAGTCACACTATGAAAATGCCGAAATGATTCCTTCAACTTAGGCCCTGGATGACTTCTTCCTACATCCTTTTCCCTACCCTGTCTTGTCCTGAGTCATAGATGTCCCGCGAATAAATCCCATAAGCGAATTCAACTCATTGGGGGAAAATATCAGATATATCTAAATTGTTGCTCTGATGATGTTATTTGACAGAGGTCTTTGAGTGATCTGATTCTTCTGTTGCTCTCCAAAAACAATTCCAACCCTTTGAATGGCACAAGACTTTAGTAGAGTCTAACTAATATGTGGTGCTTTGTCCTTAGCAATAATATATGCCACTCTGTAGGAAGCTTCAGGCAGTGAGTGTTGTGTAGATACGAAATCTAACTTGGGTAACATATCAGTTGAGTTGAATCGAGACTCTGTTCGGTTTAAGAGACTCTAATATTTTCTCTTAGTCACTTATTAAAACACGAATATAGAAGGAAAATATAAAGATTTTTGTTTTTAAATATTCAGCTACAGATGACGTTTGGAGTATTTTGTCAGTTGGATACACAAAGATTCCACTATATTTGGATATTTTGTATTATAGTTCGTGCGCTGGATACAAAACATTATTAAGAGCATTTACTCCCTTAGAGGCAGCAGCATAAATTCTGTTCCTGAGAGGTAGAACCGCGTTAGTCCAATTTTGGCGAAAATGTGATAAGTACAATTGTGTACAGAATCGAAAAACGCCTCAAATAATGTTTGTTCAACTCTTGTTATAATCGTCTTAATAATGTTGGTAGGGAAGTCTGTTATTTAGTTTTTATATGAAAGGAAGTATATTTTTATAATTTCTGGAAGACAATGATTAGTGACTTACGCGCTTCTAGCTCCCAGGTACAGAATTATCTAGCACTAGCATGAAATAATCACGAATATTTTTCAGAAGAATAGATCCTCCTATAGAAATTTCTTTCAGGCATAAATCATGAAAAATTTCTGGCTTCTTGTCTCGAAATGTTTTAATGAGAGATCGGAATGTTAGTATTATGTAAGTCAGATTCTCGAAAATTTCAATTTTCTGCTCTTTTTTGTTATATTTTTCTAGTATTTATGTGCTGTGACCTATCTTAGATAAGAAATAGGTAGAACTTTCCCCAACCTTTACAGTGTTAGCAACAATTAAATGTCCTAAAAAATTCGATAATACTTGATTGATGAACTTCTTTTGTTTTAAATAGGAATGCCAGTTGAATTGAAAACCATGGGAATTCTACCTTGAGGAAAACTGAGGAGAAGGCTTTCTAGGAATCACACATTTCGAGGGAAAAAAAGGAGAGCCAAATTTATAATCCAATATTCAACCTTTTGATCCAGTTAGAGTAATTTTCAAATATCAGAAAACAAACCAATTCTCTGTATCTTCATCGTCTGATATTTAGTAATCTTTTAATGTCTGAAGCGGAGTATTTTCGTCCTCAGCCAATAATGTCTGAAGATAATTCGTTGGTAAGTTCAGGTAACATGCTAAGAGCTCGTATTCCGTGTACTGTAGTATTTGAGGGGAGCGGTTAGTCACAAGTACGTAAATTTTCTTTCCATGATGGATGAAGATGATTTATGACATTGTGAGTTGTAACGCTCCTTGCACACTATTAGGCTTTCCTGTCAGTTTCTCCCTGATGAAAACCTGACTAAAGAAAAAAAATCACTTCAGGTTTCTACCAAATGGGTTCGAACATCTGTTTCCGCTGTAGTAGGGTGTTTTAATTAGTGTGATCGTTGTCATGTGATGCTTTTGAGCGACGTTGTGAAGCAGACGTAGTAAGAAGAAGAAGAAGAGAAAAATAGGTAATTTTGAGTTAGCGTAGAGAAAATGAAACCTAATAATAGATCTACTATCACAGAAACCTCTACAAAAACTAGGTGCTTTCTAGCACGGTTCCTCAAACATACAGACACATTTTTTTAAACTTATTTCAAGGTGCTGAAGTATTTGGTTTCTCCTCTTTTAAGAATGTTCTTCTTACGTATGTGATTTGCTTTGCTATTATACTATGGATTGTACTTAGTTAGTGAAGTGTCTGGCAACAGTTGTGAGTCGTCTAGAGCAGTGTTTACTAACCTTATTTAAGGCGCAGACTTGCGACCTCTCAACACTGAAATTAACTCCATTCGAAAACGATAATTTATTGTAAAATCGATAAATTTACTCGAAACAACCCAAAGAAATTCTTGTTTTAAGTTTCTGTGTTGTTTAAGCTACATTGCGAAACGCAAAATAAAAGTTTGTTAATGAGGCTTGTTGTTTTAAATTTTTATACACTCTCGCACAGGCTGTGATTTGTAGACATTGTTGGGGGAGAGGAGCATGATTCGAGGAGACAACTTGAAACTTAAAAAAAAAAAAAAAAATAACATGAGAATCCGTCATTTACATATTATTATCAATGAAAATCATCACGATTAGGATAGACAGTCTACGCGTATTTCGTCTACTCGATTACCTAGTTGCACATATATATATTATGGACAGGATAGGATAACACACTTCGAAGTCGCCACTATTTCTAGCTAAGACATGAAACTATTTGTACTGTCATGCCAAGGTCGTTGCTTCAACACGGAAGAAATTCCTGTAATTCCGCTTTTGACATAAATACAGAGACAGCGAAGGAGAAGGGAGAGGAGAGATTAGCGAGAGTCGACCGAGTTGAGTTGGGAGAGATCGCAGCATTGTTCAAATTAGGCAGGTCCTGCTGTTCGTGACCTGCCTGTCGAGCCAAGGGCGCCATAGAGCCAATCATTCTATGGGATAGAATGAATTGGGCGTCACTTGGGAACTAGCGAGCTAGCTGGTACTTGCATGGTTTGGAGCCTTGGAATTTCGGAATGTCGGAGGAGCCAGCGACACCTGTCTGAGCTAGAAACAGTGGCGGCTTCGAAGTGTGTTATCCCATCCTGTCCATAATATAAATTAAATAACAAGTAATATAATGTAGAAAATAAAGATCCATCTTATACATGATTTGCTTGAAACAACGGAAGACTTGTACAAAGTAAACACAGCCATTAGCACTGAAAACCTGTCAATGAAACTGGACGAATACCTGATAGTGTGAACGCGTAGATTGCTGCGTACATTCCACAATCCACCTGGAAGCCTATCCGATTGCTATTAGATTTTTCCCTGATGCAAGTCTGAACCGGACAGTGTGAAAAGCACTATTTACATGAAGACTCGACTACCCAGCAGGTTCTATTAGAGAAAGTATCTGACAGGAAAACCTGAAGGTGTCAAAGAGTCGTATAAAAACGAATATAGAATTGATATCATCTACATTAATACTTTAATTACATGAAAAATGAAGTGACTTGAAGAGTAAACAATACATTTTTAATTCAGTATATTTACATAATATCATATTATGCTTAGATAATCGGAAATAATCTTCTCTCAAACTCCTATTTTCCATATCGGTGTTTCCTTTAAAATCCTTTATTCGACTAGACTGCTGTGTTGTTACATTTCTTCACGGTGTGATAAAAATTATGGTTCTGATTGGATTCTTTTATTGTGTGTATTGTTGGATAGCAAGAAAAGATACGTTTAATTCTTAGTCTTTTGTAGTGTGCCCCTGAACAGTTTACGTTTGAAATTAAATTTTATCCATCCTAAACACAATAAATAAAAGTTTGCTTTTATTTTAATACTT
The DNA here is from genome assembly GCA_022664845.1 of Lepisma saccharinum. NCBI lineage: Eukaryota > Metazoa > Arthropoda > Insecta > Zygentoma > Lepismatidae > Lepisma > Lepisma saccharinum. The sequence goes on along the minus strand of JAGDQP010051928.1, from coordinate 6,716 downwards.
CAACTGAAAGTCACTTTGCTTTACTGATATGGATACTCAAACAAGTAGTAGTTTGTAGATATCAAGCAGTAGAGATCAAAAGTTTATAAATCCCGAATTGAATTTAGTGAATTGCATTCACTAAATTGTGAACGGTGTGTATCGACTGCAAATGAATCTTAAAGTTTGTACTTTTCTAACTGCAGATCCGAGAGTATAGTTGGCCACTAATTTTCAGTTCAGGAGTTGTAGATTTGTCAGCAAAATTCCTTTCACACATTTACTTCATTGGAGTGTAACAATTTTCACAATATTCTTAAAAGAGCTTATCTAAAATTCTGTAAGCCAGTTAAAGACGTATTTTCTTTTTAATATGGTTGTATTGTTAATTTTTTTCATCAGGGATTCAAAACACTTTACAAATCGTACTGAAGCAATGCTACGTAACATCAAGTATGCTCAGTTTAAAATTTCCGATCATATTGTTCCTTGAGAGTAGAATGCGTAAAATGTCTAGTTGTGTGATAAGTGTTTTTGGGTTGCGGATGAATAGAACGTTCACTTTTGTTGACGTTGTCGCAGGTAGAAATAGTTTAGATTCCGTTGAACAGAGTCGTTCGGAATCATTTAAAAAATAAGTAAGTCCTGAGATACCTTAAACCTAAGATACTGAGCGGCCGTTACTCACTGATGAGTGTTGGCTTAGCATTCGTGAGGTTTTGGGATTGATCACAGCGGCCGAACATCCTGACTGAGGTTTTTCCTTAACCACACCAAGCCAATCCTGTATGGCACCTACAAAATAGGCCCTACATTCCAAAATCTTCTCCCCATTTCATCTCTGTTTAATCCTTAGATGCCTAAAGGCTATAAAAAAACAAACTAAACCTGTGAAGTTCACAGTACAGCAGTAGTGTTACAGAATTTTGATCGGATCTAGCGAAAAACAGTGGAAATGTTTTAAAAAAAGAATCGAGAATTTTATGTCCATGTTTGAAAACCGTGGCTATATGCTCAACTTTGTATTTATCTTCCTTAGCCGAGCTTATTAATATCTTCCTGTAAATGCGTTGGTTGCTAAGAGCAAGTAAATGGTAATCTTTCTTTGCATGGTGACAAAAGGTTTACGACTTAATCTGATGTAGGTATACATGATTCCCTAGGTAAGTTCGTTTCAAGTTTTCCGAAGTTGCTTCGTTGTGCGGGACAAGAGCTATTGACCTTAAAATATATTAAAGCAAGAGATATTCTTCCTAACTGTATTCAGTAGTTAATATGCAGGAAGTAATTACATACAGTTCTTCATTAATCAGCTACGACCGCAAGGACCATTCTTCCTTCCAAAACCGATGTCGTATTTTTTGCGAATAACATCAAAATGTATTTTTCTTCTACGTTTGAAACATGAATTTGAATTTACTTAAGGTCTTTCGGCATCAGTGACTCAGATCGTAATAGGGGAGGGAAAGAATGCGGGAAAATGTTGGCCAGGACCTAAATTGAAAGTACCTTCCCGGCGTTTGCCTGGTACGACTGAAAAAATCGTTGGTAAACCTCAGTCAAGATGGTCGGTCACTGATACCGAGGACCTCCGAATGCGAAGCCAACGCTCATCCAACAGAACTACGGCCTCTCGGTTGTTTGGAACATGCTGACAAAAATTTTCTTTAAATAATCGTGCAGTTACGTTCATTCGTATGGATGTATCAAAAAATTGACTCAAACTGTAAAAAACGAGCAGACGTAGTTCAGTTGGTGGACCGTTTGCTTAGTAATTGGAAGGTCCTGGAAACGATCCAAATAGCCGCCCATCGTGGCTGAGGTATTTCCAAGGCTTTTTCTAAGTCGCACGACATACATGTCGAGATGTTCCCTTTAAAACTAGGCCCAAGCCAACTTCCTTCAAACATCCTCCTCTATTCTATCCCGCTCAGAGCCAAAGTAGCCTGTAGAACACATATATTCCATTCAAGCAGGTAAAAATGCGCAGATGTAATTCCAACCTATTCTATATATTACATTCGTATTTTGCGCCTGTATAAAAATATTTGATTACCTATCTAGAATGTAATTGATTAGTGATTCAGTGGCGATGCTAACAGAGTAAGTTGTTTTCAAGTGGTGGATGATGAATGAGAAGACATTTCGATCTAATTCAGATATGTTGTCAGGCATTTTCCTGAGTAGGTCCTCAACATTGTCCTATGTTTACTGGTCTCTCTACCTAGCTAAAAGGAAAGACAAAATCAATTAAATCTTAATCGTCCATTTCCTGATTCGACTTGTAACAGTTTACTGATGAGCAAATTTAGCATCACTAGGCCAACTATTTAAATCAGAAAATATGGCGTGAAATTAATGTTACTGCTACCCACGGGGTAAATGATCTCTGCCAATCTTGCTAGAAACATTTGGTACGAGCATACTCTACCGAGGGGCGTAACTCAGTCCGTAGATTTTAACTTAGCAATCGGAAAATCTGGAACCAATCCAGTGGCCTCATTCTGACTGGGTTTTCCACGATTATTTCTTCAGGTACACCACGCAAATGTCGTGACTGTTTATTAATAGGTTACTGAAACAATTTCCATATCAAAGCTTCGCTTTTAAATACTTAAGATAAAATAATAGCTGAGCAAAGCAAATACGTTTTATTTAAAAGCTAAAAACGCGTAACGATTTCACCAACTAACTAACAACTTGGCTTCAACAGACACAGTAAATCACGTAAAAAATACAACTTCAAGAGAGACAGTTATCTATGGTTCCTGATTGGCCCCCTGCCAGCCAATGCCGTACCGACTAAGAAGGCTACAAAGGTAGAATAATCGAAGAAGATATGATACCTGTGATGAAAGGCTTCGCGAAAATTCAGAGGGAGAAAATGAAAGTAAGACCAGTGGATTGTAGGGACAATATATTTGAACCGCTGGAAAGGAAGATAAAGAAGGTGTCAGAGGTGATAGGGGACAACAGGAGAGTGCTAGTGTGAAGAACTCCTTTGAATTAGAAAGAAGACCGAGGGAAGAAGGGGAGAATAGAGCGTAGGAGCTTTTTATGAGCAGTTAAGGAGAAATAAGAGGAGGTTGAATTACAGGAGAGACTAAGACAGAAGAAAGTTAAGAAAGAGCAGAACAAAAGGAAAATGGAGAAGTGTAGAAGAAACTGGTGGGCGGTATAGAGTATAGGAAATGAAACAGTCATGATAAAGAGAATGCTGACGAAGATGGAAGCTATTTGAATATACTGAAAAAGAAGCAAGAGGCTACTGGAGGTGATAAGAGAGAAGAGAATAAAAGCGAGGAGAAGAAGAGAAGGAATGATGGAGAGAAAAGGAGTAATTTATAGAATCTAATGCAGTGATTTTGAAATTTGTTATATGGGGGAAACCGGAAAAAGGTTAAGAAAGCGGGTAAAGCAACATAAATATGACGTTAGGTTGGAGAGGGACTGAAATGCTATATACAAAGATATAAGAGACACGGGACATGTAGTGGATTGCAGTGAAGTAAAAGTGTTGGAACAGGAAGATAGAAGAACTATCAGAGAATGGGAAGAAGCAAGATTTATAGATGTGGAAAGTGGAAAAGGCTGAAATGGAACTCGGGACTTAAAACTGATGAACACTGGAATAAGTTATTAAGGAGCGTTAAAATAGAAATTTTGTTTTTGGTGTAAAACTTAGGAAATTTTCATGTTTAGTTTAGTGTTCCTTTATTTCTTTATTTTTCTGTCTTTCCTTTTACTTAATTTTCTTTTATCATCTTAAGGCTTATTTTGGTATTTCAAGCTTAAATGTAGTAGAAACGGGTAGAGTGATTGTTGTTATTTTTAAATTCATCTTGTGTAATCGGTACGGGATTGGCTGGCAGGGAGCCAATAAGGAATCGCAGATAGTTGTCTCCCTAGAAGCTGTGCTGTTTATGTGATTTATCTGATGAAGCTAGGTTGTTAGTTAGTTGGTGAAACTGACACGTTTTTAGCTTTTAAACAAAACGTATTTCCTTTGCTCAGCTATTATTTTATTTTACTGAAACATGTTTGATTTTACAGCTGAGGAAAATAAATTCAGAGTATTTTAAAGCCATGGGATTCCGCGTTATAAACTTGTAAAATATAAGCTTCCGTTCTCCAAACGTATGCTGTTAGTCCAAATTAAACGACCGTAAATCGTTAAATAAAATATATTTCAAGGTATTGTAGAAAATCACATTAAAATGTAGATTTAGCTGGTACATATTTACCATCTCATACGCGTAAGTTTAATTACACAAGTTTGCTGTAGGTAGTTTGCTTCAGCCGAGATCAGCCTATATTATTTTTAATTCGTAGCAGATAAAATAAAGGAAAAAAACATTTGCCGTTAAAATATTCGGTTACTCGTTACTAATAGTATTGGAATATGTAAATTTTCTGGTGCCTTAAATATTACTTAAACATCTTGATATAATGTTGTTGCTATCACTTAAACTTGGACACGTGTAGCTTATTTAAATCATACAGGAACTACGAGCTATTCTATAAGATGGTTTATATTCTTATATTTCATTTTAGTGTTCCTAACTACTTTGTTTTTGCCTTTCAGCCATGCAGTTCGAGTGGAACAGATCCCGAGGACGACATAGATCAGCTTATAAAGAAATTAAGCTACGATGAAATTAATTTATCTATAGAAATTGTTAAACGTTTACTTGACGCCGATGGAAATGAAAGGTGTGAAGGTGTGAAGAAAAAAAACAGTGTGGAGATAAAACAAGAGAAGAAATCCGAAAGTATAAGAACTGTCTTAGGGGAGTGTTTAGAGGACCAGAAGCCCCCTTTGCAGGTGCGTTGTTCTGAACATTCTACAGTATTTATTTGTTATCTTCATATAAATACTGTTTCCTTTCAGTTTTCTTCTCTGTTTTTATTTATTCATATATTTTGAAAATTCTATTTCATGCTAATAAGATCATTGTTTTCAATGGCCCCTTTAGAAACCCGCATTTGTTTTGTCGCCTGTTAGTAACAATGTAGGATTCAGTGGTTGCGAAATATATCAAGGAGAGGGGCCGCCCCACTTCCAAAATTCAGATTTGTGGTAAAATTAGTATCGTTTTAGGTAAAAGTGTGTGCATTTTACGTAAATCTAACATACACAGTCAGTGTCTCCTATATAGTCGTTGACCCCCCCCCCCCCGCTCCTTCCCTTTTGGCCAGAAGCATCTGAAATCTTGTACTACTTATTTGAAATTTTTAAAACAATTATTTAGATATTTAGATATGGTATTATAGATGCGTTTTCTTATTATCCTAATTTTTATGTATGTAAGTAGTCATCAGAGATTAACATTGTGCAAGTTTGTGCCCTTGGAAAAAATTCACCTGTGCAGTATGAATCCGTGAAGTTCAGGGTCACGGACCTCTTTTGTTGTGAAAATGTGAACAAGGCCTACTGCAAAATGCTATATCTTTGTAAAGCAACATTATCCTCGGTTTGTTTTTACTATATTAACTGATGATGACTATTCAAAACTTCTAATGGGGAATTGTTGCTTTCCCTTAATGAGTGGCAAGAAGAAAGGAACTAAAACCCCTTTTTGTATGTTTTAACGTATATTTTCTCAGTTAAGCAGCAACAGGGCAAAATACATTCTCGTGAAATTTTAAGTTTATGGTGAAACTAAACTATGTGATATGAAAATAAAGTGGGGTCTCAATGCTGTTAATGGTGAGGGCTACTTGAAATTTAAAGATGACCGAAATTTGCGATTTTTGATGGCCATTATCTCAAATCAGCATCACCGTGGAAAAGATCTGATTGTACTTTATTGTAGCTGGAAAGGCCTGCAAATGTCAAAAAAAAAGAGGAAACGGTGGGGTCTTTTTTTATTTTCCAAGAAAGAAGTATTCTTAACATGTTGTATTTAACTGCTTTGAGGTGAGTCCTTCTGAAATCTTTCAGCGTGGTTGCTCGGCCCCTTCTTTAATTTATATCCAAAAGTCCCGCTCCTAACCCTATCCGCTCTATCCATTTTCTCTTCTACAATATGAAAAGGCTTTTGCGAAGCGTAACCGCGTTTCATTTGTTCTTTTGAAGTTCCTGTATACCTGTCTTGGTATTCTCACATGTATATACCTTTTTTCTACATTTTTTACTATCTTATGTATATAAAATGGAAAAAAAGGTATATTAACTTTTATATTAAATGAAACCCAGAAAAAAAATAATAAAAGAAAAATGGAAATATTGGGTTTTGGAAACAAGCTTCTCGTACCAGCCTTCATATTCTGTTTTTCTTCAACATACTTTTATTGCTTATTATAAGATAAAATGAATTGTATGGGCGGTAATATTTATTGCTAACTGTACAAAGATAACTTTGAAATTCAATCCCTTCCGTGCAAAGAAGCACTCTGAAAAACGGCATTGATTCTATTTCGATAATTACATTTGGATACCAGTTTAGTCACTTCGAATACTTTCTAGGTTTTTCATGTAGGTGACTAAAATTATCAAGCAGACTTGAGAGCTAATAAGGATATTTGTTTTCATTTCCTATCAGTCCAGAAATATTACATTCTTCGTAAACGCAAATTTTGGCATATGCCGAAGTACAAAAATGACCGCCATTAATTAATTGGTAGGGATAAAAATAAAAATTACCCGTTCTGAACTGTTCTTGCATAAGAGATATTTTAATAATAAAAATGCGGTTGCGATTCGCAAAGGCATTTTCACATGGTGTGAGAAAATG
>JAGDQP010051927.1:0-13907 GCA_022664845.1 Lepisma saccharinum | reverse complement strand
GAAATTGATGTAAAATATGGTATGAAACTCACGTGGAAGACTGAACTATATTTTGAAGAGGGGCTTTTCAATGTGTCTCAAGCGTAAAGTGCATGATCAATATGTCTTATTTGTGAAGATGAATAAATCTGAAGCATGAATACTGAATGCTCAAACGACTGCACAAAGAGCAATGTTGAAGTGCGTGGTAGAAATAGGTAGGAGGGTTATGGTCTAGTAAAGATATTAGTTCTGGAAACAGGATTTGATCAACGCAATGCAGATAAAGTGGAAGTGCGCGGTGATGTAGCTAAAAAAAGATGGACAAATGTTCTCTTTGGAATTGCCAGAGAATAGAATAGACCTAAACGAATACCAAAGCAAAGGTTTTTCAGAAGCTACCTGGATGAGGACAGTAGCTGACGTAGGTTCATGATAAAATGGGGATGCCATCATCCAGCACTGGATAGAAAATGACTTACATGATAATAAAGATGCTTCTGCTAATGATAATATAACAAATTACAAATCTGAACGCGTTCGGATTGTAAGTTCATTTTAACATAGAATAATATTTTTTCCCTGGGAATTTTAATTACATTTTGTTTCATTCGTCATTTTGTCTTATTTGTTGTCTTTTCATCAAGACTTTCAGGGTTCAGGTGGAGATACTGGAAATTCCACTTTAAACTGTAAGTCCAGTTTGCTGAACTTCAATAACGTCTAATTCAAATGAAAGATCACTACGATAAATCACAGCTGAACTTCAACCAATGAGCTTCCTAAAACGAAGCCTAATAAAAAATCTTTCGTCTGGAGGATGTACGAACGTACTCTCATGTGGAAGCATCCCAGCTCAGCTACATTGGTATGAGGTCTTGGAACGTTATGTAAGACCTTAGACGTCAATTCCAGAAATAATTGAGTATTTTCAGCTGACAGTCCTTGTAACTTACGCGAAGAACCTTTCCATCGCTGGGTGTTTGGAGTGTGGATCGCGAGAACCTATGCATGAATAGAAGTGTATTTCTTGAAATAATTACTTCAGTGGCTATGTCCCTCGATATCCTTCGATCCCTTCCTTTCCCTGACATTTTCAAGGGGGCATCGCTGTTATTCACGGCACCCTCACACACTAGAGCAACTACGGAAAACTATTACATTTTGATTGTGAAAAATTTCTCAGGACATCCTGTGGTAGAAGTTTCAGAATATAGTTCGAAGCGTACATCTGTGTGAACCTGAGCATGAGTTTCCAACATATGCTGTAACCTTCACCCGTTTCGCATAGGTTGCGTGATTTATTGAACTGTCTTTATATACTCAGATAAACGCCGTTACTCTGTTTGCAGGATTAAAGACTGACAGTCATCTAAAACATACCTAAATATTGACCACTTTGACGCAAAGTGGAATACGCACTCAGCAACACAACACAGAGATCTACTGAGGTCACGCGTTTAACATTCCAAGCTATCTAACTCGAGCAAAGAGGCTGGGGTAGACAGACAATCAGGAGACAGTGTGTTGTTGAACAGGCTCGTATGAAAGTACATAATGAAGAGCCCAATTGTGAGTGATTTTTATTACACTCTTTATATTAACTTGCTCTGTAATCAAGTTTCAATTCTGGTACACATTTTCTAATATATTTTTAACTCACTTTCCATCATCCGATTTCTTTGAAATTTTGTAAACTGACTTGCTTCCGATGACAATACAATATTCAACCATTAGATATACGACAAAATAATACCGTTAACTGTAATTAATTAATTAAAGTAATTAGACATTATCCTTAAATGCACGCAACGCTGCAGCTATTATTTGAAGTCTGGGTTGTCTATCTCGCAGGGCGTTTAATGTTCATCTATTATACATAAAAAATAATTAAAAAATATTTTTTAAAAAACAAAACACGCTTTTTAAGACGCACTAAAAAGTAAAAAAGAATAATAGATTGAATTAACATTATGAATCGGAAAATAAAAGCGTGGATGTTTTTGTTTGCCTTATCATAAAATCAATATCTAGGAGCACCCACGCTTTTATTTTCCGATTCATACGATTAATTCAATCTATTATTCTTTTTTTAATTTTCAGTGCATCTTAAAAAAGCGTGTTTTTAAAAATCATTTTTTAAATTAATTCTTTATGAATTCAAACTGGCGCATTCGACACACCAAGCCGCATAAACATTGACAGTGCATTTGGTACAAAAATGGAGAATGAACACACCATTCGCTGTTGGTTTGTCAAGTCTCGTTCTGGTGATACAACGTTGCAAAATGAGTCCCGTGGGCACCGACAAACATCATGTTCAGATGTCCGTGGAAGAAGACCCTCCGAAAAGCGTTCGGGCCATTGAAGACGAGTTAGTCATCACTGTCAGTTGACGGCTCAATGCGATAGGTGAGGAGGAAAAGTTCAAGTCATGGCTGCCACATGAGTTAACACCGACCAACAAAAATCGCTGTCTGGAGGTGAGCAGTTCTCTGAGTGTAAGGAAAAAGCGGGAAAATTTCCTCCATCGGATTGCCACTGCAGAGTGGGACAACTATGGCAATCGTAAACAGTCAGGACAATTATTGGATCGTGATCTGCGTCCAGCACGGTGTCCCAAACCACCTCTCCACCCACGAAACGTGTGGTTGCTGGTGTGGTAGTCTATAGTGGAAATGATCCATCATGTCTTTCTCAGGCCAGGTGAAACCATCACTGCAAATCGTTACATTGCTGAAGTCCATAAAGTGCAGCGCTAACTTTCTCGCAAGCATCCAGCAGTGGTCAACAGACATGGTGTCCTCATGTTGCATGAAAACGACCATCGTGCAAGGAACGGTGCAAGCTCTCCAAGAGTTACAGTATGAAAGCCTTCTTTACCTGCCATATTCCCTCTGATCGCTCTTCCACTGGCTACCACCTCCTCCTGCATGTCTATCACTTCTTGGCAGGGAAGACCTTCCCTGATGATCTGGCGGTGCAACATACAATTGAGGATTTCTTCGCATCGCAGGTTCCAGACTTCTTTCGCCGAGGAATCCAATCGTTGGCTGAGCGCTGGTAACATGTGTGACTGCGCAAGTTGACTACTTAGATTAGCCAGGTAATGTAGGCTTTATTTTTAGGCCTTTGGACATGAGCACCTGGGGCGGAGATTTCATTCGCTCCATCCCAATATTTCAATCAAACTGCTTTTATTAATATTCCATTTTCTTTGTGTTAATTTCATAATAAAATAAACGACTCGATTGTTCCTCTACTCCTCTTATAACATACCTTGGTTCATCCTCGTGAGAAATAACAACTCCTGCGATTAGACATGGCGATGATACAATGAACTCCTTTGGGGATACTCTCCCACGAAGATGAAATAGCGTTTAGCAAATGCCGCAATTCATTCTTTCTAATTTCACACTAAAATAGCACACACATTGGTTTAACGAATAATACCGTTGCATGTCTAACCCTTCAACGTTGTATTGAAAGTTATATCAATAGTTAAACCTTTAAGCAACATGTAATCAACACCGTTGAAGAGGTAATAATTGAATGTCAACGTTTCTTTCTATGTACACTACTAGGATAGGACCTCACTCGGATTGACAGCAAGGGAACGTGATGACCACTGAAGTAATATAAACTAACTATCATGCTCTTAAAAAAACTCGGTGATGACTCAGTGATGCTCTTTGATAGGGTGTGTTAGGATGATTCCATGTCAGAATCGCCTGCACAAAAAGGAGCGAAGACAGAAAGGTCCGAGTCAAAACGGCCACACGTCAAAAGGGCTCGAGTCAAAACGGCCCCGCAACAAAAGGGCCCGGGTCAAAATAACCCAAGTGAAAAAGCCCCACAACCGGCTCAAAAATCTTTGGAAAATAAATATTTGCAAAGCTAAAGTTCGAACTGGAGTCATTCTTATGTTTTTCTGGACTTGAACTTTGAGATACCAGAACAGAAAAGGGAAATATAATTTTTGTAATACGGAGTGGAAACTTTCGGGAGTAGTGCTGGGGTGCCAGAACGAAAAGAAAAGGAATTAATGGGAAGGAATTTGAGAACTGGGATATTGAGTTGTGTTGGGAATGGCAAAACGGGTTGAAATGAAAATTAGGGAGGGAAATTTAGAACTTTAACATATTAAGGAAACAGTTAGTGGAAAGTCAGAAGCGTGGCTGTGGAGGTCCTAGAACGGGAAAGTAATTTTAGAACTTTGAGATATTAGGCTAATACATGGCGAAAATTTACGAGAGTTTAGGTTGGGGTGTCAATACGGGGAAAAGGGAATTTTTAAGGGAATTCTAAAACGTTGAAATATTTGGATAAGTAGTGAAAACTTAAGAGCTATGGTGAGAGTGCCAGAACGGGAAAAACGGTATTTATAGGAAGAAACTTTAGAATTTTAGTTAAAAATTTAGGGAAGATGTGTTGGAGGTTCCAAAACGGGAATTTTCGAAAGGAATTTCAGAACTTTGAAATGTTAGTGTAGTACGTAGTCATTTTTATTCTTTTAAACTATGATATTAACGTGATTACATATTTCACATTATATTGAATTTGGCTAAGAAAAATAGCACACAAATATATTGCCTGATAGTAATATTGCCACATTTTACAGGATATTTCTATAGATAATATGGATATTTAGGATGCCATAATATTGTATCAATGTAAACAAAACACATGCATTAGCAAAAAAAGATAAGTGCTCATAAGAACTTAAATTACGTAGTTAGTGAAACAACCATATATTTTTGTGCTGAACGTATACACAGCTGATAGTTTAACATTCAATATCACTTTCAGTTTTACCCCTTGTTATTCTCTATTTTCTTATATACTCATAAATATCTCATTCCTCCATTACCCAAGAGACAAAAGTTCCATCTCTGAAGCAATGGAGAAACGATCCTTTTAGTCTATGCTAGTCATGTTCCATAAGCATACCCTACTTGTCCTTATCATAGTTCGGTGGAATGCTTCAATTTTGTTCAACGCTACAACATATTCTGAAGTACCGGTACTTCTTAAGCACTTTGTAAGGGTGAGTAACGAGAACGGGTATTACAAGTATATTGAGTCCCTTTCTACGATAATAATAGAATGAACTTCTTCGATAATCGTCCTTCGCAATGCTTACAACAATGATTTTACTTGTCTCACTATGAATATAACGTTGAAGAAAATGAACAATGTCCATCAGAAGGTAACACTATGAAAAATGACTTACGCGAATTGTAAGTCGAAATTATGGGCGAAGTGTCAGACGTATATTTCCAAAGGCCTTTGCCCATATTCTTCCACGATAGTTCGCACCCGTCTAGCTGTTTCTCCAGATTTTTTTTCTGCCAGTGACCAGTACTTGTCCAACCTCTTCTTCCTCCATTTGCATTGCATTCATTGGTTGCTCCTTCTTGAGTGATTCAATAAACTTCAAGATGTTAGCATGATGGGCGCCAATGAAAGAGCTAAACTTACAGTGCCAGAGCTCGTCTTCGGCAGCTCCTGGAGCATTGCTTCGTACTGGTTCCACTTAATTTGAATAATTGAAGGACGTCTGTTGCCCCCAATCGGCGGACGACCAACCCACGTATCTTCGAAATAGTCAATTAAGGACTGTAGAACTAGTACGTTCTTTTGTAAAGAAATCTGTACGCTCCAGAGTCTCATATGCTTGTTGCGCGTCATTCTCTGGAACAAATGCAATACTCGCAAGCTGTCTAACATTAAGTGCAAAATCTGGAGCGTTTAAATATCTTTCAACGAGTTCTTCACTACTCTCAATCTTACGCCAGAGGCACTGAGTACAGTGGGAAAAACATCCACGGACATTAATACCGCGGAAAACTTCGCTAAAGGCTTTAGCTGCGACAACTTCAAAATTGAAAATTACACTTGCGGTAGGTAATTTGCTGCTTGTTTTGCGTCAAAACATACACTACTGGTATTACGACAGCATCTCCTATCACATGTATGGTCCACAATTGTTTGGAAAGCACTGGCACGATTTTGAATGTACCGTCAGATGCTTTACGTTGAGTTGCATATATTAATATGCGATTCTGACCGTCAACTATATCATCTAGAAGAAAATTGCCTGAATTGTTACTCAACACTTTGCCGCCGTAGGCAACTGCCTACTCTGCCTATAGATAAATTCGCCCATGACTATAGCAATCGTGGAGGGACTGGAGTCCCGTCAGCATGGAAACAAAACAACTTTTGGTTAATTCAATTTTATTTTTACACCATAACCAATAGCAATACACAAAAATTGGTGACTATCGGCTCAGAAACCTCGGAGAAGTATTATTTCAAGAGATATACAACGTGACCGTAGTACACAATATAGCATATATACCGTCACTCAGTAGATGGCAGTCCTAATTACATTAATATGTTTCTACTTGTTGAAATAATACGATTATAACTTTCTTTCTTGTTACATTCTGTTAATTGTACAAATTGTTACTTCTAAAGGATCATAACTTTTAACTTCTATTTTGTCATGTGTGGAAAGGTATTGCGTAGTGATTTCAACTTCTGTAATACAGTTACCACAAAGTCCCGACTACTACAAAGAAGTCAGAGATTTTAATAAAGCACATTGTGAATAGAGTGACTATATTTCAAATTTTTGATCGAGGATACATTCAGTTACGGGTATTATTACTTGTTTCAGTGTTCTCGTAGAATAAAAAGGCAATAAAACCATTCAAGAGATTTACCTGATGTTATTGGGTAGCCGCTTAATTTGTTGTAATTTCATAAGATTTTTTTTTAAAATTAAAGACATAACTTGTCAATGGTACAAAATTTTGAAACTAACGAGTTCCACAGATAGCTGAATCTGATGCAGAAGGAAAATGTTCAGAGATGAGAATTTAAACACAAGAGAATTGACATTTTCTTCCAAAACTGGAATTGAATAAATCATTGTAAAAATGTTGCCGTTAAAAATACATAGCCCATATTCCGTTTTAACACTTACTGATTCAATTGTCTCATAGATTTGATAGAAACGAAATTGTTATATCTCAGTACATCTTACACGGTGACCATACAATTCGAATTTTAACGTTGTGTCCCGGTGTCCCGAAATATACATATGAAAAGTCCCGAATTTTATTAATTTAATTCGGTAGAGACTTTTGCAGTACATTTTATATTTATTTCGTTGTAGTGGTTGTAATTCAATGTTGAAACTACCTTCGAAGCTGCGAAGAAAACAAATTGAGAAAAACAAGTGACGAGCGAAAAGTTAGATAAAAAAAAACATCTGAGGCACCGAGTGAATACCTGTGTTCATATTGTAACTTTTAGTGGATATGCAAAAAGACATCTTTCGTGCCGCACTCAGACAGAGAGCTTCATATAAAGATAGCTTCAAATAAACATATTTGGGATTGATAGCTATTTAAACAAACAACTTGTGACTTTTATAAGAACTGGTTCAGTTACTTGGATCTGGGGATAGGTAATCTGGATACCCTACATCAACTGTCGTGGGTTAATTCAAATATCCTAAATGGTAGGATTTGGAGTAGAGTTGTACACTGCTTGAAAATACTTTACAGTCTAAATCACTCGGCAACATGTTGAACAAGCTGTGTGTACTTAATTCTTATCTCAATGACAGCCTTTTTGCAAAGTAGGTTAAACTGAAATTAACAACAAAATAGAGCTGGTTAGCGGTTCTCGAAAACCTAATAGAGATAACCGTCCCAAATCTGAATCTGTCAATTTGTGCAGTCATTTCCTGGGATAAATTCTTCTACCATGTATAGAGACCATTTTCAATAATTAATGGTTTATGGGGTTCAGAAGAGCTATCATAAACAATCGAATGATACGTTAATTACTCAAATGAACAATTCCGAATCTTGCAGAGACGTATAAAAAAAATAAAAAAAGAACAAAATCAATGTCGATCACTCTAGCAGTATAAAATGTGTGCGATCGTCCAAAGACTCTTATTTAAAGGTTATTTTTTACGAACATATTTTACTATTTCTTTTATATTGGTTGTATAAAAATATTATTATTGATGTCGAATTTTCATGTTCTTGACCGAAACTTAATACTAGCAAAAAAAAAAAAAAAAAGAAGAGAATTATGGATAATAAAATTGTTTCCGTGTTTAAAAATATATGTGTGTGCAATGATTGACTTGATGTAAACTAAATCCTTTTGCAGAAATAATATTAAATCTAGTAGCTATTCATGCTAATTATTTAGGCATAGAATTTCACTTTTAAAGCGTATTACATATTATGATAATTTTCAATGATCAAGTTCCTACTGAGTTTAGTTCAGTTATTTCGTTTTCAGACTTAATTTTTAAAGTTGACGTAACTTTAAGCTAAATTTATAGTCTGAATAAGAACTTTTTCTGCCTTTATCCACTAATAAGGAGGAGCTCATTAGATCCCGGTAAGACCGAGTCCCGTTTTGAATTTGTATTTTATTCATGGCTTTTAGGCATCTAAGGCTCAGGCCGGGGTAGGGAACGAGAAAGGATTCGGAAAGGTGTCGGCCTTTGAAGGTGCCATCCCGGCATTTGCCTGGTGTGACTGAGGAAACCCCCCTGGTTGGTCAAGATGGTCGACCAGTGGGATCGAACCCAGGACCTCACGAATGCCACACCAACGTTCTACTATTGAGCTATGGCGGCTACCGAGTCCCATATTTTGACAGCAAATATGGTCACCGTACATAACAGAAATAATAGTGTAGAACAGTGCAGCTCATATTTAACAATTAACAAGTGCTCCTCAGAGGGCAGGACCAACTACACAACATTCTTTTTCTAATGCGGTTTACTGTCTCAATATTCTGTTTATCCTGGTTGTTAGTAGATATACAGTAAAAGATTATGTTTGGAAAATGCAATCTTTTAGACAATTTTATTATCTTCTTGGAAGTATTACACAACAATGCTAAACTTTTCCATCCAAATTAAGGACAAGCTATTTATTATAAACTTAGAATAAAATAGTGAATCGAAACATTAACATTGCATAATACTTTGGCTATCTTGTACTGGAACGACATGCACTACACATTGCTTACAGAGTGAAACTCCCCAGACCGACTGAAGACTTATATGACCGCATAACTTCCTCTCAACTCCTATTAACATTTAGAAGATCTGCGAATCAAATACATTCACAAACGTCTCGAAATAAACCATCTTCTCTTTCATGATATACTACATTCTCACGAAATACACCATCCACCAGAACAACATACACTTTCACCCCTCTCCCTGCTTGTCACTTTATACCAACATAAAATCACACCAAATCATCCAGACTTCGGGCTTGCTTCAGCACATAGCATACCAGATATGCCTCATTATCTTGCACCTTCATACGTTGCACAGTGATCATAAATGTACTAACAGGGCCTGTCTATCATATTATCCAGAGCCGCCTCTGGACAAGAAGAAAACTATCATCCGTCTCTAAGTGTACTGAAGTGTTATGACGTGTAACGCACCCCATATTCATCTCTCAATCATAAATAAATAATTCTACCTCAATAGTATGATTATGTGCAAAGCACATAATGACCAATGATAAATTATGATAAGAATAAATAAATAAAATATTGCAATACCTAAACACCTCTTAACCAAACAACCTTATAAATACATATCTCCCAGTAACCTAAAATCCCTTCCCTAAATAGAGGGTTCAGCCCTCTGGTGGGTTCTAGCTGCGGCTAGGTAAAAAAAAATCTCTGTGCCATATGGAAACCTCATCTCCAGTGCGTCACATTAAAACCATACAACTGAATAAACTTACTACGTAGATTAACGGGCACTTCATGGGGGTCTTCGTCCAACCACAGTCATAAACACATACAAAGTCTTCCTCCGACCGGTTTTGGATAGGTGCATTAGTATTATATTACGAGAAACTTAAGATCATAGAGAGGCATGCACTTCGTATAGCATACGGAATAAAACTACCGAGACCAACCCACGATTTTATACCAACGCATGGATTTTCCACACATCCTCTTTCACTTAGAACACCTTCGACAGAAATACATGTGCTTCTGCCTACACCCATTATTGATAGACACCATAAACATGGAAGATACTTATGACATAGCAACGCCAATTTCTCACACTCCTCTCTCCCTTCTTTTCACTATTGATCATTCTACCTTACCTCCTAATGATCCTCATGTACCTTTGACTGACACCTTCCGTCCCGACCCTCCCCCAGATTTCATAGCACCATATTTCGTTGGAAAGTAGACCTATTGTTCTAACAGGGCTTCCCATGTCTACATTAATGCCTCGAGAAGCCCCGGGGCGAGAAGATAATCAGTATCTGTCAAACTAATATTTCCCGAGTGATTGTGGCGTCTTTATGCACTGCATCTCATCAAACTTCCGAACCAAATGATTGTGATCTAAAAAGATCACAATGATCCAAAGATAAGAATTATGATAAATAACATGGATTTATGAAATAAAATAAAGCAATAAATAATAATTTAGTAATACTTCTCCTAGATCAACCTCAATTCCTCATCTTCCTACCATTCCTGCAAATCACTTACCTAATAGAGGGCATAACCCTCTGATAGAGAAGCTAGAATTAAAAAAAAAACTCTATGAGGTTATTCGAATTAACTTTTAATTTATGGTACTGCTTCTTGCAGTTCAATAGAACTCCATGACCACAAAGTAAAAGATAGTTCCCTTATGTACTCCTAATTTTTTTCTCTACGTTAAGTTTACCAGGCCTCCTGCTGGAATACCCCTATGTACCGTAGCACCCACGACACGTAGCTGGGTGGAACTGTGGCATGGTGTATAACCTGCAGGTTTGGTGCTTCCATTCCACATTTTCCTCCATCGATGACCAGTGAACCCTCGAAACTAAGCAAAAGAAGTATATTATTCATCTAGAAGCCCTCAGAGATGCTACAAGCTGTATTTAAATGGAGAAACGAGGAAACAAAGGAGGCGCTGTCGTCGCCTAACATGCATTTTTAAGAGCAATGTCTTTCTTGTTTTCCTCTTTAAGACGATTTGCCTTATAGCCTTCTAGGAGCCGAAATAAACTCCGAAACAATTACTTATTACATTTACGAGACAATGTCAGACCAAGAAGTTTTTGAGCTCTAAATGTTAAACGTCAAATACATTGTCTTGAACGAGTAAAGGGTTACGTATTTTTTATTCTTCCACTTGGAGGCTGTCTTCATCCTGTTTCAATTCTTGTAATGGATTTACACTGATGGAAAGAATAAAAGCAAACATTACATGTTATTATCATTTAATAATTATGCCTGTTTGGAAGGGGTATACAGGGAAACTTAGTTAAATTCTCTCTCTCTCTCTTTCTTTCTTTCTTTTACAAGGAATTTCATGTGGAGTGGTTTCTGTCATCTTTACAGTCCATGTCTTCAAAAGTATGTTTGATTGAATAGATTTGAACGTACTAAACTAGTTAAAGAGCTTCTAGGGATGAGTCCTACAGCTTTATAGTAAAGCAGGCTTCGAGTCACATCATTCAGTCTACCCTCTGTAAAACTTGAACCTGTGACCACATGCATAGAAATGACAAGTGCAATCTCTCAAACCAACCAAGGGTGTATCTCAAAACTATGTAATTATGTTGGCATCTGACAAGCTTGCTATATCAAGTGAACTTAGTATAGTTAATTTCAAATTTGAATCATGTTTAATCCATCAATTCAAACTACACAAGCGAAAATCAAGTGAAAAAGTAAGCTTGTCATAATCTTGACTATTCTGTATATTAATAGAAACAAAACAAAAATGTCTAAAAAAAACTAGATAGATGACATTTGACAACAATATTATTGTATTTATAGAAATGATAAGCTTATAAAGAAACATAAATATTACAGAACAATCTGTTCATTGGACTCGCTTCATAACACTTTTAATTTAAAATTTTAACTTCAAATGTACAATATCAGATAGAGGCAAAGATGGAGAAAGGCGCGCACACACACAAACACAAACACATACACACACACAGAGAGAGAGAGAGAAAGAGAGAAGTTGTCTGTTTGTTTCCTCTCCCTCAAAGTCAAACTTAACAAACAACACAATTATTTATTTCCCCCCCTCTCTCTCTCTTTTAAATTTGATACACGTTCTGATATTTATATGTTTTTCCCTTTTGTTAATGTGATCAGCAAATTAGAACATGGGTCAGTAAATATGATACGTACCAAAACTAGTTTCATATTTTTTAGACAACTATGCCGGTAGATATATTTAATTCCTAGTATTAAATTGAAATTTCTGTGTAAAACATATGGCACCCTTACGGTTAAGTCATTATTGAATGTCGATATGAAACATCTATATTGGTGGTGGAACAATTAGAGACCGATATATCGAATGTATACAATAATAAATAAATAAATAAAATAAATAAAATATCAAACACTATATCTATATCGTTCATGTAAAAATAAGCTTTATAATCTATCAGATCTAATGTGGTGGAGAATTTAATATCTTTATATCACAGGATTTCTGGGAATTGAACTATCAATCATCTCAAAAAAGAATAGCTGGAAATCAAATATCTTCTTATTGAAAAGCCATTGGAAATCAAAGTTCGATAATATTGGAACATCTTCCAATGTAACAATTTTAAATTTTCTCATTATTGATATTTAGATATTAAAATTTCCGTAATCCTAGATATTACTATTTTACATTACTTACCATTAATGGACTATAGAGCACCTATGGAGTGACGACTGCAATATGGTTCACTTAAACTATGTAGTAATGCAGGTTCAACCTGAAGTAATTTGTAGCCAATGTGGTAGGTTTTTGGTATTTGTGGTACAGGTAGAAGTTGGTTGAAAGCCTCACAACCTCGTCAAGGTCTCTACCATCTGTGAGGGCCTCTAGTGTTTTTAAAGTTGGTAGAGGGACGCAAGATCGTTTGTACCGTACGATCGTACGCCGGAGAACCAACTATCACACATTTGCTGGACTGTGTTACAAGGATGGTGTTCGCGAATGTGTAAGTAGAACTCCACACTTGCAAAACATGGAGTAGGCCGTTCTCCTTCTACACACTGCTGTATCAAGTGCCCTATATGACTCAGCTATGGCACGCGGCGTCTACTTCACTATTCGCTCGTCAGACGTCATTGCAGCGGTCATCGCATATAGGACATTACTTATGGGATAACCTGATACTTGAAAGTGAAGCAGATAGCACACCAATATGACCCTAACCAAGATCCAATTAACACTTCCTCAGCATTCAGACGGTATTAATTTCGCCGTGTTTTGGGGGTTTTCGTCTCACCGTGCACCGATCGGCGACAAGAGAATATCCACTCGTTAAATCAGTAGAGCACCTCGATGGTGGTTGGTGACGCAATAACTATGCCATCTCAGGACTCTTACTTGTGCGCTTGGCTGTAACCGTATGGTTGAAAAGCATGGCTATCCTCAATCTCAATATTAATTATCATGCTTAGGTTACAGAAAGTGAACGAGAAGTTTCCCGCGAGGCTCTTAATAACGGAGAATTAGGATATTACAGCCAATAGTAGCAGTCTGAGTTCACGATTGTGTTCGTGAAAGGGCCTCAATTAAGTTCACTTAGCCCGGGTCCAGGCTTGTCTTACGCCGTCACTGATATAGCTTTGAAAGAGGTAACACTGAAAAATCTTTATATATCACTTCTACTCTATTATCTAAATCTTTCTTCAAGCATATTCGTATGATGTGATTTTGCTGAACGATCAATAGGTTCAAGTGAGGGGGATAAGCAGAACTCTAACTCAGAATGCCATACTGAAATATACTTTGTACAAGAGCATAATATGTCATACGTGAAATTTTCATATTAACAATATTTTTAAGTTGAACAAATTTGAATGATAGTTTTCGTAAA
>JAGDQP010051926.1:0-13907 GCA_022664845.1 Lepisma saccharinum | reverse complement strand
CGTTTTCTGACGTGAAGAACTTGGCTCATGCACTGCCGTGCATGTTGATCTCTCTCTCTCTCTCTCTCTCTCTCTCTCTCTCTCTATATATATATATATATATATATATATATATATATATTAATAATGAAATTGATAAGGACAAGATGTGGCATGCAATTCGTTACTCAGTAAAGAGTGCAGCAAAAGAATGAGTACGTGAGAAGAAACTGAGAAATATAAGGCTATTTATGATTCAGAACGACTTAAGCTCCATGAGGAATGAAAACAGGGAAGGAAACAATTGCTAACCACTACAATAACGCAAAACGTAACGCCATCAACGCATTTAGAAAGAAAACAACAATAACATCTGACACAGAATATAGGAGAGAAATTTATAAGGAAATTTAAACATATACATATATATATATATATATATATATATATATAAGGTAAACTTGTGAAGAAGATTTACCAGCCAAGGCTAAGTATCATTAAATCTGAACGTGTAGATATTCTTCGTATCTGACTAAAAGTCTCGAAACGTGGACAAATTACTTCGATAAACTTGTTAGTGTACGCACAAGAGAACAAATAGAGGGTTTTGAAATTTATACTGCACAGTCGTGTATATCCAAATCAAGCGTGATCGAGGTCGAAATTTCTGTAAAGAAATTAAAAATGGTTAAATCTCCAGGAATTAACAACAACCCAACGAAATTAATTAAAACAGAAGGAACGACATCAACCAAGGAGCTACATAAATTGATTAGAATTATATGAAGGAAGAACAAGTGTTCGAAATAATAGAAAACCTCAGTAATAGTCCCGGGTTATAGAAACGGAAATAAACAAACTATTAATTATCGCGGAATCTCATTAATCCTATGTTACAAAGTGTTGAGTAATATCGTACTAATACGCCTAAGTGTATACGCAGAAGAAAGAGTGAAAGCAGATAAAACAAAATAAATAATAACAAGCAGGAACATAGAGGATGAAGAAAATGAAGAGAAAATACTCGTACTGAAGAATTAGATCATAGAAAAAATAAATGTATAGTCTATGTTTCGGAGCATATTTAAGAAGCAAAAATGAAGTCACGAACCGAAAAGTCACTTAGCATCGGGCAACTGATTTCTTTTATTCAGTCCAGAAACTCATAACCTCATGATTAATATCAAGAAAGCTGAAGCTGAGAATATACAGAACGGTTATTCTGCCGGTAATACTTTATGGTTGCGAAAGTTGGAGTACGACCCTAGCAGATGAACATAATTTGCGAGGGTTTGAAAATAAGGTTTTGAGAAAGATATACGGGCTGAAACGGGACGAGATGACCGGGAAAAAAGAGGAGACTGAATAATGAAGAACTCCACAGACGTTATGATTCACCCCACGAAATAAGAACAGTGAAATCACGAAGGCTAAGATGCGCATGTACCTCCAATGTAGAAATAACGAAAATTATTCCATTTTGGTTGGTAAGTCGGAGAGAAGGAGGCCGTTGGAAGGATCGAAACATCGTTGAGAGGCCGTTATCTTCGAGAAGTAGATGTTCGTGAGAAAAACTAAGTTCATATTACCAAGGATGGATTCCAATGGCGAACATTTTTAACTGTGCTGATGAACGTGCGAGTTACATAAGCCATAGAGTTAGTTTAGAATCTATTAACTAAACTAATGGGTTAGAAGTCGTTCATCATTCGTGTACCGTGTAGTTAATTTATCATATTATTCACATAGAATTCCATGGAGAAAAAGCAAGAAACAGTTCTCAAAATTTCATAGAAAGTCTAAATCTAGCAGTCTAGGGGTTAAGAACGTGAACGTGAGATCAGCACTTGGAGAGACACCGGTTGAAATACTACCGCGACAATTCTTGCTGCCGTTTTACAAGATTTTCGTCAAATTCACTAGGTGATATATAGACCACGGCTGTAAACTAACGGAACAGTATTCGCCAAGAGACATTTTGTTTTCGACTTCAGTCTGGCTTAGCCAATAGTTGTTCATCTAGCACATGCCGAATACAAATACAAAAATATTCTTAAATTAAAATTAATGCAACATATTGGTAACTTAACACAAATATTCGTAACTTATAATAAATACAAAATATTCATAACCTAGAATAAATCGAATCGTGTATCGTGTGTCTTTAAAGTCGCGTTGAAATGGGGTTTCAAAGGACCATATAATCGCAAAGAATCACAATAAAGACAAAAAAGAGAATCCAAGCTATGAAATTCTCTCAGTAAATTTCCTTGTTGCGTTCAGTGAGAATAGGGTAGAAACAAAGCGCGCTTTAACAGCATCTGTCACTCCTGATAATCTTCTATGGCAGTAAGCGAGATACCTTTTATATGTATGTCGAGATGTTAGAGGAACCTACATTAAACGTCACCGATAAACAACTTTAGCGTTTGTGTTTCATTTGGTGTCCGACTCGTAGCAATGCTATGGCAAATGGAAACCGAGCCATGGTTTTACAGACACGCATTATTTCTAGGATTGTCTGGTTAGAATCACAAACTTGCAATCGTGAGGTGTGAAAGTCACTGGGAAACGAGAACAACAAGAAGCTAGTTCCTGAAGACAAAAGAGGAAAAACATGTGTATTTATTTATTAATTAATATTTATTTATTTACGTAATCTACATTCTATGTCCTGAACAAGCATCTATGTTTAATAAATTCCTCAAAATGTTCAGAGACGAAACACAATTAGCCAATGTTCTTACTTTGGAACATCGCGGTATTCACCTAAAGAAACAGAAAATGCTTTGGAAAATCTTATTCACGATTGCCGGCAGCAAAACTTGAACCTACGTGCCTCCCCCCTTAGTGCCAAATTCAACCAAAGAAAGATGCTACAGTCTTCAAGTTCTACTGTTGATGGAAAATTTAAGCTCTGCAAGAACTTGCTAAGAAATTTTGAAACATTTTATTTTACCTTGAGCAATCCTCCCCCTTCCCCATCCTCCTACCTAATGCTTCTAGACTCCCATATTCCTCCCAACACACACTCACAACAGAAGTGCTATATCATTTGTCACTCTCTGAAAAGATCTTAACAGTTACGTCAGAGTGTGTCAGGTTGTGCTGCCGTTTTCCCATTTCAGACTGCGGCAAGTGAAACGTGCTCAAATATAAATCTCACAGGGGCTCATTTCTTTTGATAAGGGGGAGTAAGAGAGGGAGAACAGACGGAAAGAAATGACATGAAATGGGAGAAAGAAGGAAGACGTATATGTCTTATTTGCAGAAGACAAAAAGCTATCACGTTTGGTATTTGTAAAACATCAGTATCAGTAGTAATAGCAGTAGGGCAAGCGTAGAAATAAATGGAATACTTTATCCTCAAATATCTATGTGCTATACATTTGTCACTGCTAGTTTTATTTTACGCCGAGAGAGAGTGTGAGAGAGAGCGGGGGTAATTCCAATCTAAGGACAAGCCATATTTTCAATAACCCTAACGATGTTCTACTGAAAGATAGCCGCAATGTGGATGTGCATTTTTAGTTCAGGCCGGGATAAGGTAAAGAGAAGCTATGGAAGGCAGTTGGTCAGGGCCTAGTTAGAAGGTACCATCCCGGTATTAGCATTGTATGTTAAGTGAAATAACCTTGAAAGAACATTAGTAAAGATAGCTGGACGATGGGGTTTATCCTGGGATCTCCCGAATACAAAGCCACCGCTCTACGAAATGAGCTATGACTGCTCGGTTTATTTGTAAAAATGACCTCTTGACCACTGGGTCAATCAACACCAAGCTTCATATGGCTTCCTTCTTTTTGAACCATGGAGGACGGTGACACAAATATATTAAAATTTAAATCTAAGTACAATTTACTGGATAACGCACCACGAAGGGTGAAGACTTGCTTGTGAAAAGGACGTTTTATCACCCATTATCAGCGGTGTACTTCCTAAAACTATATATATCCTTCAAATGATCTTCATTTGGGAGGTGTTTCCGAGAGACATTACGCTTTGAGTTAATTCTGACACGTCATATATTCAATACTCTATTCCCATTCATTCCTGAGAGATTTTATGTAAGTGTGCGCATATGACTTTCATTATAAAAGGCTGCAGGAGACGACAACATCTCAACATAATTTGGAGAACCTGATCCTCTACATATCTACTGAACATTGACGAATAATAAAGGTAAGGATACAGTATTGTAGTTAGAACAGTGAGGTCCATCTTCACTTACAAAGGAAAACAAATAAGACTCAAGGCGAGAGTGGTACGAAATAAAAAAAATATTTGTAAGGAAAACAAAGCATGATATTATTATTAGAAACAGTACTCACTCCATAGGAGAAACTTCCTTGCACCAAAGGTATTAAATAACGAACAAGGAGATTTGGTATTAAATAATCTTGACTAAATGAAGAATGTTTTGAGACAAAATGAAATATTTTCAAAGAAATACTAACATTGTCTACTGAATAATGGAAAATAAGTTCAGGAAAGGAAACAAATCCCGTTTTTCAGTTGTAGACAAAGTTCTTATAAAACTATTGAAAGTTGCTGTTCTATTTATGGTGGATGAGTCTACAATGACACTCGTTACGAGTCTTGGGTACAGTGTTTAAGATGTTCTTAATGATACCATGAAAACTGTGTTACATAACAAAATGATCTATATGTTACATGTGAATCTTGTAAGATTGTCGTCAAATAATATCAGGGTTTAAAATATATCCAATTTCACGATCGTGTTTTATCATACAACGTCAATCACAAAGAGGCTAATATTTCATTGTAGATTTCAAAAAGAAAGAATGCAATGCGATGTTTAGGTTTTCAAGCTGTATATTTTAAACGTGAAAAATAATTTCATATTCATAAATAATGGCTTTGATTTCATCACAGCATTTCTTTGAATTTTAGTTATAGGAGTAGCGTCAAAGCTAGCGGTCAGATTAATCATATTGCACACGTCAATCAATTTAATTGAATTTTATTTTTAAAGAGATTTTTCGAATACAATTTGCACATGGAATGTCCACTTAATCGTAAAGAGTCATTCAATGCATGGTAATGATTATGAAATATTTACAGGTGTTTTCATTCCGTGTGGGAATTGTCTCAATAACATGTGGGAATACACAATGTCGTTTGGAAATCCCGACAATACACAAAAGGTTTACTTGGAAACGTCGAGCTAATAAATATTCAGGTGTGTTGAGTGGAACATACATTGAACGAAAGCAGAGATAACAAGCTTTATGACAAACTGCAGAATACCTATTCAATGTCTGGTATGTTCCTCTTGTACGATAAATATAGTTAAGGTTATCTAGAGTCCAACAAATAACCTTTGTATTAAACATATCAGATGAACTTACTGTGTTCTTCAAACGTACGTAACTGAAATGCGATTAAGGATTCCACGTAACAGGGATGAATTTATTTTCTCCTTGGGTACACTTTTACTCGTGGGAGTTGGGTAATTTGTGTTCATTGGAAGAAACTAATTTTCTGGAAAATTACTGTTTATTTTATTTAGACTTCCTCCTGTTAACCTATAGAATCACAATAAACTACACATTTTGTGCTCCCTGGTTAATGAATCAGATCACTTACTGTACAAACAAATCACAAAGAATGGGGTACTTCTATTATAAATGTCTCACTGAATCATTTGGAATATACTGTAGGTATCGAGAAAGTAATTGCAACAAATCATACGTCTTTCGTTCAAGCATATGTACACTATATACCAAAAAAGTAATTGGTCACCCTTTGACGGTAGATTATTGACCACGTTCGCCCGTCATGTGACCTGAACCATGTCTGAACTTGTTTTGAACCAGAGCGTGGTGCAGAGTTGTTGGATTTCGATAAAGGTGTAATCGTTGGATGTTACTTCAGTGGATTGTCCAGCAGGACAACATCCAGTAAGTTAAACAAGCCCCAATCAACTGTGGCATTCATCCAGCATAAGATAAAGGTCGACGTACATAATAAGAGTGATAAACGTTTCGGGCGACCAAACATTCTGAACAACAGAGATCACAGAATCCTGAAACGTGAAATTTAAAACCGGACACAGGCGATGGACACCATTAACCAGGAGTCTCAGACAATAGAGACATTTGTTTCCAATGGAACGTTGCAAACAGAGGTCTACCATCTCGATTATTCAGGCAGAGTAGTTGCACATAAGCCCCATATCACGAAGACCAATAAACATCGGAAGATCAAGTCGTGTTTGGACTATCGCAAGTGGACACTAGAGTTATGAAAATCAGTTATCTGTGGAGTGCCAAATCGAGGCTCACATCCTCGTGGTCCGATAGATAGGTAAACTATCCAGACACCTTCTACAGGAGTGCATAGTGCCTATCAAGAAATTTGGTGGTGGAGGTGGCATTATGGTGTGAGGTTGTTTCACGTACTACGGTGTGGGACCACTGGTGGTTGTTCGTGGAGAGATGGAAGCAGAGTACTCCCCGATAGCAGAGTAAACCTATTTCAAACTTACTTCAAGCTTGCCATGTCAAGTGTACAAGCGTACATCAAGCTTACTACTTGGCACTTGACAAGTTTGATGTAAGCTTGCTGTATCGAGTTGTCACAAGTGTGAAACAAAGAAACATAACAAGCAGCCTACGTCACAGCGGTATAAGTCCGAACTGTATTACAGCTGCCGGAATGATACTATTAAGATACGGGAGTTTTGCCGACAAAACACATTCCGAAACTTATGTGAGTTAAATAAGGTTCTAACACATGCGTCTGTAATATAAAAAACACCAGAACTGACTTACCTAACCTAACAAATCAATGGTCACTATTTTTTCAAAATTTCCAAATGGATATAAAAAAAAAAAATAATTTAAAATATGTAAATAAAACCACTCCAGAATTCGCTCCTGGGGCCTTCAAATTATCTTTCCGGTAAGTTGACCTTTGGACCAAGCTGTTAACTTTTAAGCAATGGCTTGTCAGCATTCTTTATGGTTCAGGCAGTACTGCCTGCACCTGAGGAGGACAGATCTACTAACGGAATGTGATTTGTCGTCGAGATTCTTTATTTTAATCCGTCGATCTGTACAGTGGCGACATATATCAACACAACTGCTTACGTCAAGCTTGAATTATACTTACAATATAAAGTGAACTTAGTACAGTCAATTTCAAAGTTGAAATTGTTTCATCACACTTATTTAACTAAGCGAAAATCAACTGCAAATCAAGGTTGTCATATACTTACATGCTATATGGGCTGAAAAATTCTAGCCAATGAAATGCTTCCTACATTGTGGCGTTTTTATGGAATGGATCCCTGTTACTTCCGTGATGATCATGCTAGGCTTCATGTTATTGCTATAATTATCTGGTGGTATGAAGAGAACAATGTTTAACGCTTGGATTGTGGCCTACACAGAACCCGGACCTAAATCCCAAACAACACTTTTGGGACGGACTGAACCGGCTGGAGAGGTATCGGAAGATGCTGCCAACTTCAATAACCAATTACTTTTATTATCTTCTATTACTGTCTGCGATTTGACAAGAGGAATGGTAGAACATTCCAGAGAGCATCCTCCACAACGTACTTGGGAGCATGCCACAAAAACCAAACCAAACATGTGTTCTTGGCTGTTGTATTGTTTAAGTTTCGGGTCTAGCCCATGACTTATTTCTTGTAATAAAGTTTTTGCTTGACTACAGAGAGTGGCTGCAGCTTTTATAGCAAAATGAGGTGGTGCCACGAGATATTGACAGAGCAAAAGCACCAGTCAATCATTTCCGATAGATAACCAATTACATTGCGGTAGTTAGCATTTGATAGATATGGAATTTCGTGACGGGAAAACAAGAAACGAATTCAGCGTCATGCTTATACAATGTGAAGCATACTTGTCCTGGTGTGAACTGTTAAGGAAACCAGCCCTACAAAGACCATTGCTCGTCATTACACAACAGCTATAACTTGAGTGCTTACTTTGCTTAGAATGACTCATGTGATGTAAGTGGTACCACTATGTGTTTTGTGCACAGATATCTCAGAAGAGCTGGTCGTGATTACAAACTAATGAGCTTATCGCGTTGATGGAGAAGGACTGAAACTTAATCGATATTTATTGAGTAAAAAAAAGTAAAGAAACAAAAACTTCAGGCAAAAAAGTACAATGAAAAGTAAGTAAGTCAATTTCTACTTACATGCTTGTGACTAGAGACAAATACTGAACACGCATTAGTATTTAATGTAAAATTTACTCAAAGTGTGTGTGTGAATGAGACTTTTAATTTGGCAACATGAGCATTAGGTCACATTAAACATAGTGACGCTGCAAACCAGGGTTCAGTTGACGTATGAAACACGGAAGTCAATTTTAGGCTGAAATGATTTTAGAGTTGTGTATACCTTTGACCTATTTGTTTCCCTGCTCCAGAAATAGAACAAAATCTTTCAGATAAAGGAATCGGGAGTGAGAAGTATGGGCACTTAATATGAAAGTAGCTACTAATTGAATTAATATTCTAACTTGTATTACGAATATACTTTACTGAAAAGCTTATTTCCAAATCGTCTTATCTCCTTGGAGGAAATAAGCTTTAGAAACCACATTTTTATTTTTATTTTCAGCTAAACAATTTCGAATATAAATAAATTATTATGATATAAGTATTAGGTTTGGTAATGAAATTTCTATTTTAAAGCATTTGACCGAAAATTAATAAAAACATTGTTTCTGGAGCTTTCTTCTTTCAATGGAGGTGATACGCTTGGGAAATAAGCTCTTTATAGGTAGGAAGCAGCCATACACATCACGGGAATATTATTTTTTACTTCGTTTCGTGTGATGTGGGCCAACCGTGTGGCCGAGCGGTCTGCGGTTGTAGGCCATCAGCTCGAAGGTCCCGGGTTTGAGTTCCGGCATGGACCTGGGTGTGGATTTTAACAGCTAAAGGCGAATCGTGATGGGTCGAAGTCCAAAGTTACTAGACTGTCCCATATGAAAATGAAGTTTACCAAAGTTGATCGTGTGATGTGGATTAAAATTGCAGAATATAAGTAGGAATGTCTGAAGGGATTTTTGAATCTCCGGGAACAAAATTCTTCCCCGGGATTCATCATTGACGCGTAATTCCAGAATTCACAGATTAAATCTTTTGGGGAAGTTCCTAGCTGAAATCATTCACCTATACATTATTTAAACACTGCGATACTTTACAACAGGCAAACCTGCACCCAAAACAGATAGTATTTGTTGGTGTCCAGATTAACTCGAGTCTATACAACGCATGTCAATACGTTATACGATAACATCAGATCGACTGTGATAAATGCCCTTAATCTGATTGAATATGCTAAATATAACACATATATTAATAGATAACAGTCTACACTAGATAGTTCGTTTATCATGAAAATCAAATAACTAAAATATTATTCTTCATGATTAATGAGTAATATCAGAATCTCTTTTGTTTTTGTTACTTTGTTTTAGTACATAACTCTTGTTAATGGAATACATTATCTTATTCAAAGTAGTGAAACAAAACTACAGAATACAGACTATATATATACGTATATATATCGTTAGGTAGATATATATATTACGTGAAAGTAAAAAGAGATAAATAGCATGATCTGCATGAAAGGCATTTCTGGTGGGAGGCAATCTATGTATTGTTAATATATATCTAGTTGGATTTTGTCCATTGTCATCATAATTATGTACGTATATCCTTATTTCTACTAAAGTTTTCAGAAATCTGCTCATCTCTGATCTTTACGTAGTTTTATTTTAAGTTAATGCAACATTCTGTGGTGAGATTCGAACCTGCAACTTTACGATTTGTAATCCACACTCTAACTACTCACTGTGCTATAGAGAAATATCCCGAATAGCTTTTAATTGTTTTAAGTTATCAATTCATATTTTCCTGTTTCTGAACTGAAGACAACTATACAGGTTTGATGTGATATTAGTGTGGTTAATTGAACCTTATACTAGTACTAAGAGTGACGATTCTTTGATTTTTTTCACTCCTTTGCATGTTCCTTTAGTGCGTGGTATTCCGAAAAATATCTCACTTCCGGGGACCAATCTTTAGCGATAGGTTTAAGGTATATTAAATATTGTAAATCCACCAGGACACACCCTCAAAAATGATTACGTCATCCATAATGACGTCATCAAAATGGCCGCCCAGAAGATTAGTTAACGTCACATATCTCAGGAACTACTGAAGGGACTTTTATGAACAAGGTCTCTTTGTAAATCATTTGTTATTATCTAAAATAAAGGTTACGAGTTTTGCAGTAAAATGCAATAGTTGCTATTTTCTTCCTATTTATTTTTCATTTTCAATTTTTTTTCTCACATCTCAAGTGACACATTTATCCGGAACTATATGACAAGTATGAGTAAAATAATCTGTTATCGTTTCAGTTTAAGCAATATTCTAAAAAGTAGATTTATAAGCTTAAAATTCCTGCCTAGCTAATTATTTACACTATACAGTGGGTGTGAAAACTTCTGGAACGAATACCTTTCTCGGTTAGAATGATGTTTCTCGAAACATTGCAAAAGAAATTGTCAAAATATTATCAGGGCTGTCCGACGTGCTAGCCAAATTCCTTGTGTGGGACCCTGTTAGACACCCCACTTTTCATGCGGATTCCACATCTACGAAAACAAAGCTACGTCAGAAAATACTTAGAAACATGTAGAATATTGCTCATATGCCCCACTGGGCCGAGAATTGATTAATGTTGAGAAGTTCCGGAGCTCTACAGTAATTTAATGCAAGACTATGAAACCTTACTGGCGAGAGAAAATTGCAGGTACGAAATAGAATAATCCGACAGGGTGGCCAAACCTCATGTCTGGGGCTGTGTGCGGGCCTTATTGGGCCTAAGTTTGATATTCCAATTTGAGCCCCACATTTTTTTACGCTGCAGATTCTTACTCCAGTGGAAAATACATCAGAATGGAGCTGCGATCAAAATAGTGATGCGATTACTAGACCGCTCTATTAGTTTCTCTATCTTTCGCTTTCACACACACACTCATCTCCTTACTATTCTTATGTATATCTCCCAACTCTTAAGAGCCTGAACTAACAGCTATTATTATGCTTGTAGGATAATGGATCCCAAAGTAGTCGTCAACGCTCTGAAAAACAAATTTAGCAGTTCGACTTTGGACAGAGAATAGGAGTCTTTGTTCAAGCAGATCGTTGAATTCTCCAGAACAACATGGTAGTCATCCACGATATTAGGACACTTGGATTCATGAGTGACTGCGATGGTAGCGATGACGATATGGAATTGTGCGACGAGGAAACAGATGTCAATGTGGAATCTGGATCTCACCTAACACAAGCCTTTCTGGAATTACCATTCATATTGAAATTTTCCAGCTCGGAATGGATACCTCACCTTAAAAGAAGAAGAAGGTACTGGATTATGAATACAAAGCTTACATTTACTGGACTCAAGATCCTACAACTGGAGGATTCCTGGAGCATCCAAGGAAGTCGAGGACATTGATGAATCAGTTCAAAGTAAACCAGAGAATGAATGTAATTTACCAGTATGAGAAGACACGAAACAAACCGAGCATAAAACCGATACATGATGCAGTTCTCGAAAAGTTCAAGGAAATGGTGGAACAACGCGTAGACATTTATGATCGGACTCTATGGCTCTGTGCTCTGCAGGTAATCATGTGATTGATCCAGACTTTAAGATATCTTTAGGCTGGGAAGAGAAATTCAAGAAAAGTCGCAGGATTGTCACCCGCGCAATTACCCACAGAGTTAGCAAAAACTGGCGAGCAAAAGAAGCATAAATCAGTCAACTGACAGATTATTTCATCTTCTCTGTCAAGCAGCTCAGTTTGAACGAAGATCTTCAACCAAAAAGTGTCTTTAACGCAGATCAAAGCCAATTCCAAAAAGAACTGCAATTAAATGTTATATCAGACTTTAAGACCTGAAGGGACTGCAATAAATCGCGAATCAGTCGGATCAGCAAGTGCAACAAATCACTTTTACATGATTATGCCTGTTGTATCGATGCAAGAAGGACTCTTGCGTCCGATGTATGTCTGGCAAATTCTCTGATTCGATCAGCTGAAAATGAGGCAAGGCGCCCGGAAAAATGCAAACATGACCAAAGTTAAGCTGAAAAGGTTCTACACTGACGTCTTCTAGGAAAGCATGCCTTCTGACAGGAGCGAAATCCTGTTGTTACTCGATTTCTGGAAAGAAAATAAAGACAATGCGATCTCGAATGAGGTACTTATGTAACGAAGGTATTCAACTTATTAAAAACCCGATTCCAGGTGGATGCACTGGTATGATCCAGCCACTCGATGTATACTTTTTCATTTGTCAAGTTCACCACGGACAATCTCATCACATCTTCGCACGTTAACCTGTGGAATAGTGATAAATTATTAAATATACTTTCATTCTATTCCAGTCCAGTGCATTCAGGTTAAAGAACATGATAAAGTACAGTTTTACAAGTGCAGTTCCTGAATGAAGAACCCGTGCCTTGGATTTCATCTTTGGATGTCTGTTTTGAGTCGATCATCAACAATAAGTGCTTCAATTGTGACGACATCGATTTTTTAATGTGCAAGCAAGTTCTTTGTCAAACGTATTTGTCGTTAAACGTCGATTGTATGAGCCTTTAAACATTTTTTGGATTTCATACTTTATGGATTTCCAGTAAAATGTGACTTGAATTCAAATCTTTGTGTATTTCTGTGTGAAATGGAGTGAAGTGGGTAGTAACGGCATTATGGCCTACGCCCGTTTCTAGTGTGTTTATGTGAATGCATTCTTATTTCTACTGGTTGATTCCAGTCCATTATTCAGGTTAGTATTTGTTTTCCCTTCCCTTCAATATCTTGATGCTCTATAGGTGGAAATAAGCTTGAATGCTTCAACTTTCGTAGACTTCGATGTTAACTTTGATATGATCTAGCGTTTGACATCGCAGTCACCCATGCGTCCACGTGTCAAATTACCGCCGATGACTTCCATGTTGTTATGGAGAATGCCAATGACCTAGTTGAACAAGGACTACTGTTGTCTGTTCATTGGTTTGTTCCAACTGCCAAGTTAGTCTTTCAGAGCGTTGACGACGATTTTGAGATCCATTATCCTGCACGTATAATAACGCCTGTTAGTTCAGGCTCTTATGAGTTGAGAGGTGTACATACGAATAGTCAGGAAAGGAGTGAATGTGTGGAAGCGAAAAGAAAGAGACAAAGAGAGCAGTCAGGTAATAACAAAACTAGTTTGATCACACCCCCATTCTGATGTTTTTTTACCCCTGAAGTCAGAATCTGCAATGTAAGCAATGTGAGGTTCAATTTAGAATATCAAACATGGGCTCAATGGGGCCCAGACACGACCCTGAACATGGGGTTTGGCCACACTGTCCGATTGTTCTGTTGCTTTCATGAATTTGTTTCTATTGCCACTAAGATTTCATAGTTTTCCATTAAGAAACTGTAGATCTGCGGGGTTTCTTACCATTAATGTGTTTTGGGCCCTGTGTAGACCATGGCCAATGTTCTACAGGTTTGCAAGTGCATTATTTGATATAGTTTGTCCCGTAGAAGCAAAATTCACAATGAAACTGGGAGGGTCCCATTTGTAAAATCGAACGTGGGCTCTATGGGGCTCACACAGGGTTCTGTACAAGGAGTTTGGCTAGCCCGTCCGATAATTTTACGGCTTCCTGACATTTTTTCTCCTGCAATGTTTCGAGAAATCTCATTCTAATCGAGATATTTGACACGCAATGTAAAATGAAATGGTTAAAGTAAGCATTCTTTAACAATAGTAATCTTCGACGTTGCTGATTAACCATGCTAGTTTTAATTATTTAACTCTGAAAAGAGAAAAATGAACATTGTGTA
>JAGDQP010051925.1:0-13907 GCA_022664845.1 Lepisma saccharinum | reverse complement strand
CCACCAATATTTTGAACACTGTCTATTTTTGTGAGATACCATGTGTTAACGAAACCTGATGTATCTACTATGAATTACACAATGCTGAAAGCGTCTTCATTTATGTATTTTGTAAGAACTGACCACAATATTGCGTGTAGTTCACTTTACTTCATCAAGTGGTACATGATTATATAGGTGGTACGATTGGCTTACCTTCTTGTTTGGATACGACATGTTTCGGTGTTTGTCGTGTTCCAATTGCTTTTATTTGGTACAAGAACCATGTTATACTAAACGCTGTCGCGATCAAGGAGTGTGTATTTTATCACAGATAGTTAGTGTTCGCGAGAGACTGAGTAATTCATATTTTCGAAGTTTCATTACTTCGGAACAGTCATTATCACAAAAAGAAAAAAAAAATAGAAAGGAACAGGAAAAAAAAAATGAGGGCAAACATCAGTAATACCCATACTAAAGCCACAAGTTAGCCATAAAGAAGTTTTTCGTCAGTTCCAGTAGAGGATGACATTTTCAAAAGTAAGGACTGACTGAGGGAAGAGCGACATACATTGAAATCCTTTTCACATCGTTCATCCTTATTAGAAAGTGTCGGTTTAAAGATCTCAAATCCAACAGAAAAAAAATAATGATATATGAAATGGTTGTTTTGAATGGTCTAGATTTATCAAGGGATAATCTAGAAATTACTATAGACCATGTAAGCTGAAGAGAGATTCTAGTATCGTGACTGGAAATAAGTGCTCTGAAACTACAGCAATTATGTGTAACATTCGATTTGTCGGGAAGGAGGGGGGGGATGCCGAGGATTTTCCCTGGTGCGTGAGGATTTCATCCCCGGTTGTTGATTCCTAATATCATCCCAATCAGGGATAAAATCCCTTGTATTTCTACCCAAACAGGTAGTATCTTCAAACTTATCAGCAACCGCTAGTTTAGTATCCCCCCCCCTTCGTAATTTAGAACAAATCGAACAGTGGTTACTAGGTTAGAAACTAATACGTATGTGCATTTGGTTGTGGTATACATTTAGGAACTGGTGTAATTGAGAGTTTACTAGTGAGATTACCTTAAAACTATGGAGGATTGCTACGGTAGATGTAGTACAACAAAAGGAGTATAGGTGTATATTTTCGTATATTGACATTAGACAACTTTCTAGTAATGCCCTCTAGAATATCAAAGCTGGCAAGTAAGAGAAAACACACACTATAAATTACGATTAACACCACAAGTATTCTGACACATGTTTTCCAATATATCCCCTCGGGACAGTGTCTGCAACATATACGTATGTCCACTCCCTTCCCTATCTACTTGTCAGAAGATTATTCTCATCGAGAGAAGTCATCCTTCAAAATTTGAGACGGGCTTAAATCATAGTACGAAACTGTGATTTACAATTTTCTACTTCACGGTACAGAATGCATGAAAATGAGACAAATTGGAATTTGCAATCTGACACAAGGACCCAATCCCGTTGTGTCTAAAGGTGCGGACTGAGTAGGCCAAAACAGAAGTTATAACCGCTACAATTCTTATCCCTTTCTCCGAACCAGTGCTTTCCCTAAAACCGGTAATAAGGTAGAACGAATTCGTCTCTCTAGCTTATAAATGTAAATTAAATTAGATAAGGATAGACCTTTCAGTCCAGGTTGGCAGTAAAATGAACCTAAATTTAACAGTTATGTGCTTTTTCTCGATT
Organism: Lepisma saccharinum; assembly: GCA_022664845.1. Taxonomy (NCBI): domain Eukaryota; kingdom Metazoa; phylum Arthropoda; class Insecta; order Zygentoma; family Lepismatidae; genus Lepisma; species Lepisma saccharinum. Next base: position 12,202 of record JAGDQP010051925.1, on the reverse strand, counting down.
TACACCCAAACAATTTTATTTGAAAAGAAAGTAAAAACAAAATGAAATAATTTTATATATTTATACTTTAGAGTAAAACAATTATAATGATATAGGGACAAGGAATAATCCGAACCAAGTCCTTCTCCGTACGAGCACAAGTCAATTACGATTTGATTAGAGGTAGGGACTATACTATTCCATCACTATTGTTGTTTGCTTTGGGTCCTTTTTTATCGTTTGTAACGCAGATCAGTACCTTAACGACACCACGTAGAAAGAAACTGGTTTCAGATTTTAAGTTCAGCAACCTAGATTTATTCGACCATTTTGTTTTCAATCTACTTACGCTACAACTGACAGGTCCTTTCCATTATTATTTAGCTTAATCCATTTCAAGTCTTTGAATTAGCGACTTAATGAAAACAACTAGAGATGAAATAACTTCATTAAATTGTGACCGTGGAGGACGAAAGGATGCTAAATTAAGAGTGTCTTCATCAAATCTGGGGGCACGCCTTAATTTTATACTGTAAATTTATTTGTTAATTGGTTTAATTATTATTTATGGAGAGGAGGAGTTTAAGATTGAGAAGAAAAGAAACACATGAAATGATTCTTTGTTACACATACACGCAGATGCATATATAAAATCTAAAATACAATAGTATAAGGAAAGGGAGTGAAGGGGGGAGATCTAGAGAATTAGCTGTACTGGGGGAATGGGGCATGAGAACGTCATGTTGCAGAACGCTACTCTTCAACGAAAGGTCCAAAGATTCGGAAGGCCTGAGGCCAAGACTCGTAAACACAGTTGGTGTCTGTCGCAGGGATGGCTTCTACTTTTTTTTCTTCTCTCTCTCTTTCTTTCCTCTTTCATTGAAGGGAGGGAAGGGTGGGGCAAGAAGAAAAGCAGGAACTGAAGCATGAACTGCCCCAAGCATTACGCGAAGTGCACGATCGGGGGAGACACGCTGTCTGTAGCTAGTATTGCTTCGGGGATGCTGCACTAGATGAGCACAAGAAGAAGAAAAAAAAATACGTTGAAGGGAGCCCTCTTCTTTTTTTATTTTCCCTTTCAATTTCAATTTACCTTCTTCTCTTTTTATACTCGGACAATTTGCAATAATTGAAATGAATTTATATAGAATTGTGCAGCAAATACTTCTGTGCAGTGAATTTTATTTATCATCACAATCAGCAATGATGAACATTGTAGAACACTGAATCTTAAAATCAAATTGGTAAAACTAGAAAGTGATTAAAAATAGATTAACCTAACCGAAAAAAAAATGCTAAATGCTGCAGTACTCATTGAAAATTTAGTAGTTGTTTTGTAATAGAACCATATGTAAAATTGAGTATATCACTGCACCCTAATTCGACAATTTTTATCTATATTAAGAAGAACGAAAGGAAGTATTGATCCAACTCTGTCATAAGTCTGACACTTTTTGGGGTAAAAGGAATAGGAAAAGCAGCAGCCAGGACCTTGGTTGAGTACCATATGGCATTAGACTGGTGAAATTGAAGAAAAATGTATCTTATAGAATGTCCGGCAGAGGACTAGAATCCGGGTTACTCCCCAGCGTCTGATCTCAAGAGGGTTGTGGAGGCGACTAGTTATGTATTCTCCTGAAGTGTAGTTTGGAAAGTGGGCATGATTTTGGACGCTAACACCACAATCCAGCCCAGATCCCCCCAGACTTCAATTCCCTAGAAGCAGACATGTACCTAGAAGTTAGTCTCGAGGAGGGGGGGGGGAGTCAGAGGTTTGTCCGAGTGTGAAATTTACGTAAAATGCATATAATTTTGCAGAAAATTGTACTAGTTTTTAAATCTTAATTTCGGGTGGGTGGGTGGGGGAAGCACCCGGATCCCCCTCCTTCTGCATACGTCCATACCTATAAACTCTTGGGTGCCGCGAAACAAAGATTCAGGAAGACTAAAATAGAACAATACTAATTACAGAAGACAGAATATACTTCCCCCTACCTAAACTAGTGTTCAAAGTGCCAATAATGTCTAAATTAGTAAGAAGGTGATTCGTAAAGACAATAAATAATGGAAGCACTAAAAAAAAAAACACCAGTATTTAAAGGATTCCTCTAATATTATTGACGAAAATATTTAGTCACGACAATATAGTACGCAAGATGTTTTTCATTATAGATGTTTATATAATTCATTAGTATATGCAATTAATGGCGTGGAATATTAAATATTGAAACGGCAAAATAAAGAATTCTCAGAGGGATCTACTAATGAAAGTACTACTGTATCTACTAATAAAAAAAGGCTAAGAATCTATTCTGTTATTGATTGTAAAGGTTCAAATGTATAGTAATAAAATCAAGAAAGAATTCCTTTTCTTATCTGTAAGTAGCTATTACAAACATATTATTTTACATCAGTGTACTATTTCGTTATGAATTAGATAATTATGACAAATACATAAAAAAAAATACGATTAACTCTCCATTTTACCTAAGTAACTCAGAGAAGTCTAATACATTCTTAATTTTAATATAAGATTAATGATTTTACATTTATTGTGTATTTACCTACGTAACACGGTATTCACAGTTTCCCTTAGTATTCTAACATCGTTGCTGGACTAGGTTAGTTTTAGTTTCAAATTCATATCGAACCAGGACTTACACTCCTGTTTCAACTTGAAGTTTTAGTACGGGAATTTCAGCTACAGAGTTCACCGTACCGGTAACGTATTATGTCTATTTTGTTCCAATGTATAAATTACAAAATTCAATTTAAAAAGGAACAAAAACATACTGTGTAACTGTATGTTGCCATTATTCCATCACTGAAATACACGCCACAGACAGGGCAAACTTTCACAATCCAATTTGTTCCTTTGATCTCTCAATAACCGACAGCGTACTTTTGTAATCAAAGGATAAAATTTTATTGGAGATATTGCATAGAACGCTTCCGTACGTTCACACCTCAAAATAAATTAACCAGTACTACCAATACAAACAAAAGTCAACCTACTTTTACCAGGTTCTCTTTTTCAGAATTCTGTAAACTGTTGACAACCATTAGTTTGGTACCTGTCAGACAAGAAAGACGTCTCAGAAAGTCACGAACTCCGTACATCCCTTGTTGATTCCTAACTTAACACTTCCGCATTGAAAATAGACGTTAGTTTATTCTTCTTTCACCCAATGATTTCGCGTCTGTACACAAAAATTTTAAATTGACAACGATGGAAAGAAAACGCATTTGCTCTTTACAAGATATATCTACAACAACTATTACCTCCATCTACGTTAGGGTTTCAAAATGATAAAAGCCTAACAGTTACTTATTGACGTTTAAAGGCAACAGTTCTTGCAGGCTTTGTGTTAGAACTAAAAAAAATAAAAAGAGACAAGACTCACGACATCGTCAAATCCAAAAGGCATGATAGACAAGAGATATTCAACATCTTTTGCTGGTAATCAAGACGGTCTTTTCTCTGCACAAGGATTTCGAGAGATTGCTTTTAATGTATCCATATAAAGAGAGAGAAGTTTGGTCTTTTTCTTTTCCAAACTAAAGAGGTGAGGTCGTAATAGCTTCGTTATACCTTTTTACGATGAAGTCAATGCACTGGAACGCTGAATGAGAGCCTATGGATTGGGAAGTCTATTTTCGTTGACTGTTTTCCCATGCTGAGTCATTCTGAATGTAGTTTTGAAAAAAAAAAAAAAAAAAGTAGTTACGTCAGCCAGTCTGTCTGAACTTTACGTGTTTACAGTAAATATAATTGTGCAAGTGCGTGTATACAGTACAACCAAGTAGTGACGTATCGAATGGAAACAAGCATTTCCTTAAATACGTATGGATATGGAGCGTATTGAAAATATCTTTACGTACGTACCAGCGTTACATTATTGTTTGTTTCTTGTGATTCAAATTTATATATATATATATATATATATATATATATATATATATATCATGTACATAGAAAGCTGGTCAAGAGAATGAAATAAAATCAAGCAAGCAAGGTGAAATTAGGTGAGAGTAAAGTCATAATGAAGAACACACAAGGGTAACAGAAAACAGGTTAGGTCATTATTTGATGCCTATTGCATTAAAGAATTGTAGATTAACATACAAAAAAAGAACGAAAATTTGACGATAGGACATTATCACTAAACGATTATAGTGGTTTTGTACAATGTAACGAATTCCCCTAGAGTTTCTTCCACATCACAATGCCAGAGATACGTTATGAAAGTCATAAAACAATGATCAATAAGGGGTTCCTGAATGTGACCGATAAAGCCAGAGGTGAAAAGTCAAATTAGACTGTATTGTGGAGAACAGCCATCTATATCTACTCATCTACGCGCCTACCAAATTTCTAAATAACCTTTAATTGGTTCCTAAATTTGGGGTACAAGGAACAGATTCAGGATTCGACTGAACAAGATTTGTGCATTGGCTAATGATCCGCAATCATGAAAGAAATAGCATTGGTGAGTAATAATCGTGACATATATATCCAACTATCCTCTATTCTATTTGACCTGGTTGATCATAGGTGGAAACGGTCGTTACTGGGCTTTAAACAACTAAGTTCATCATCGACGTTAGCTACACAATGTGAAAATGACAATGCTCTGCATAAACTACAAATGTTATGAGTCCTTACTGTTTGCAGGAAAAAAAGAGGAGCCTGAGATGTGAACATCTAAGAAAATGAACTAAATTCATCGAATTACGTCCAGGTGGTTTCTAGAACTACCAGGAAGGTTCTCGATGCTGCAAAGATATATTTGGTTGCAGTCTTCATTTTTTCTTATTATTATTTTCAGAGCAGACGTACATTTCGTTTACGAAGATAAATTGGCCAGTTCAGTCACCAGATTATTCCTTTCAGAATGTGTTCAAGTATAAGAAACTTATGATACCACTACCATTCTTTTAATTGAGAATAAGAACAGTGTTTCCAATGAATTTCAGGAGAGATGCTCCAGTAGGCCTATGTACCTTTGATTAGATTGTTATTGAAGTCTTAAACGACTTTCTAAGGAAGGGAACCTACAGTCTTTAGTAAAGTGGGTTCCGAAACTCTCCTTTCAAGGGACTCCCACCGGTTTTGACACCGGGGTCACGTGCAAAGCGAGCATCCTCGAATGCATAATTGTGCTCTGTTAAATCGCATGATGAGGAGGAACAAAAAAAAAAGGTACTTTAAAAAATGTATTATTCGAGAACTAATGGTAATGAAATATGTTAATAATCACCATGGATTTTTAAATATAAGGGTTATTATTATTATTGTTACGTTTTGACATCGCGCCCAATCTACATTTTATAGACTTCAATCAAAACAGTCCAAGAAGTAAATTTTACTTTGTAGTAGCAAAAATGACTAAAAGCAACAAACTACAATTCTATCAACATACACATACATATTAGCATAGACTAAACAATAATATAGACTTATATCACTTACCTATATTCGTCTGCGGTAACGAGCACGTGATTTTGAACCCCGGCATTAGGTGGCTCTGGCGACTACTTTGTCGCTGGTTCTCTCCCCAGAGCCACTTGATGGCAGTGTTTAAAATCACGTGCTCTTAAGCAAAAAAACATTAATTTTTAGCACAGACAACAACAGGTAGGCGGTATAAGTCTAGGTTTACGATTTAGTTTACGATATTAATAGCTGAAGGATTAATGTGATTGGAAATTAATAGGGTTCGTATCCGCTTAAAACTGCAGGTCCCGTCGTTAGGACATCATCTCTATTCGAGGAATACGGGAAATCGACATTGAGTTCACTTTGCTTAGGGATCTTTGTATCAATAAACTTGCCACCGAAATCGTCATCATTATGCTTGGATAACTAAATTATCTAGAATTTTGTTTTCAAGCACAAAAAAAAAAGAACCATAAGAAAATTTTACGTTCAGCGAACTTTCGCAGTTTCCCCCACCCTCTCCTCCTTCGATAGACTAATTCGCGTGGGCAAATACACAGCGGTTAAGCCTGAGTTAGGACAGCAGGTTAAAAATTCACTACAGGAAAAAAAAAAAACCTCCAATTCACAGCTTTTCTCCTTGAGAAACGAGCTGACAATTTTAAAACACATTCACCTGAGCAATTGACCCGTAAAAAACCAACACCTTCTTTGTTGTCCGAACAGGAAAAAGGGGGGAGAAAAAAAAGAAAGGTTCGTATATATATATATGTGTGTGTACCATCTTTTATTCACGACACGTCCTTACCAGATTCTAAACGCTTCTTTACGCGTGTCATTTCTCATCTGTTATCTAGCCTGTCCCTGGAATCAGCTACGAATGTCAGCCCACAAAATTTTTCACAGAATTCACTTCTAACCGTTTGAAGACTATTAAAAAACTTCATATATTGCAATAAAACTGCGTCGGTGTGTATTAAAGCATGACAGTTATAGTAAGGAAAAAAAAAATAACGATCTATAACAACTTAGTTGCTCGTATCTCCATTAATATGTCTTACAATTCCTGAAGTACTCAAGATTTCTTAATTTATCTTCATGTGGATGTATCAAGATATTCATATTTTATGAACAATTTTAATCATGTTCTCCCCCCCCCCTCCCCCCTGAACTTTTGTTTTCTTACCAAACAAAAATACGTACGGAGTCATGGCGTATTGACCCCCGTACTCTTAAATAGATCCTTTTGAACTAAAAGCTAACGAAATTTAGTCCTGCGTGTTTTGAGGCAACTACTGAATGATCCTTGCCAATAATTTGTCCGCATTCTCTTTAGTAATTTTTCTTTTGAAACACTAATTCCAATTGGTTTATTGCTCATTCAACTCTGGCGCTGTTGTGAACAATGCAGGCACGGAAGGAATAAATGGTGCCAGTGGCTGAATGTAGAATCTGCTTTCTGTATATTCGTTTTTTTTTTAAAATATAGTAAAGTAGGACTGTCAAAATGATTCGAATAATTAATTAAGTATTCATTCATCTGGGTACTATTCGAAATAGTCTGAGCCATAGACACCTAAAGGCCATAACAAGGTTCAAATTCAAATGTGTATTATTCGAATTCGATTACTACTAGGTTATGTGAATAATGAAACTGATAATCGAATAATCAACGTGATATTCGAAGTACGAATAAACGGCTGTCTTAATAATCAAAATACACACATGTCCTACGCTTTCTGTCCGCATGGTCCCCGTTTCAAATACTGTTGGAACTCACTAAACGAAATGGTTTAGAGTCTACTTTAACGAAAAAAAAAACCCCCCGTTCTTAGAAGCTCACAAGGTGGTTAGAAACACAAATCTAGAGTGTTTACAATAAAATAAAAAAAAATAAGAAAAATTACGCGCAAGAGTCAGGAGAGGGGCCAGTCAGACAGAAAACTGGACCGGAAGAAACAAAAAGAATCATTGTTCTTAGGATAAAGTTTGGACAATCGACTAACTAGGTATTCATCGACAACTATTCGATTCTTTATTATCCCATTAGTGTTGAACTGTTCATTACCCGGATAATTATTTGAATAATGAAATTACTCGAACAATCGGATGTTTCAATAAAAATGTTCGATCTATTTGATGATATATAACCCGAATATCAACAGCTCTTCTGTAAACAAGATGGAGTGTAATCGGGAGGACCCGGAGTTGATTCCCTGTGCCAACCATCCTGACAAGTTTTCTTTGGGGTTTTCCCCGGTAACACAAGTCAAATGGTACCCTAAATAAAGCCAATGCCGATCCCTAACAAAAAAATCCTTTCCCTTTCTCGTTATTGTTGTTAAATATGTAGCGTAAAATGGTCGAAATTGGACTGTATCTGCAGGTTAAGTAAATACTGTAAATAAATAAATAAACGCTTACGCTAATTATTGTGTACTTTTCTTATTGTATAGAGTTCTTAAATCTATGGAAAAATTGAGTATTGTTACTGTTTTTGAAATATATACTAACCCTAATTGATAAGAAACAACAACCTTTATTATTTAAAAAGACTTGACCATAATCTCTATTCAAAAAGCCTCTATTTATAATGTTAAAGCTTGAGCACGTTGACTTTTTTTTTTTTAAAAAAAAAAAAAGCAACTACACAAATATATTTCTGCAAGATTGAAGACAGTTTCCTCGACTCCTACTCGATTGGATCCGGCTGGAGCGTTAAACGTAAATCGTGTATTTTCACAAAAGGAAAGAACCCCGTGATCACGCGCTGTATGAATACAATAGCATTGAACACTCAATAGAGTTGAAAGAACTCGCCATTATTGATGGCAACATATTTTAATTTGTCTCTTAAAATATACGATTACGATTGGATTTTATTGTTCTATATTATAAATTCAAATAGGCAAGCAACCATTTTGTTTAAGATCTTTAAAACGAAAAGAAAAAAAAAGAAAGAAAGAATAGGGTAACTCATCATTGCTAATCAGCATGAGTTAAAACCAAACTGGCCTACCAATCTGCTCTACCTACAGACTAGTTTCAAAAGGGTCATTGTATAGTGAAAAGAGAAAGAGTTAGCCAAACAATGTCTTCGTGTGTTGTCCAGCTTGTGTACTAGTTGAGGTCACCCGACTGGACCTGGACAAATGTACAGAGACGAAGAAGGAAAATGGGGTGGAGACCTTGCTTCTTTTGTCCCTCTTTTTTTTTCTTCTTAGGTGTAGGAAGATATAAGCACGCGAAATAGTAATTTTGCGAAGCATTTTGTTTAGTATGCGTTTGACCCTTAACAAGACAAGAAGGTCACGTCAGGTTATCAAATGCTGATGGACAGACGTGGTTTCCTTCTCGTAATATGTTCCATGGATATATAGGACATTCCAGCCATCGTTGTATCATTGAGCAATGCTTCTTCTAATCCCTTATACATTGTTACAACAGAAAAAAAAACGTTATTGCAAGAATGAAGTTCGCTGTTGTCAGTCCTTTTTATTTTTATTATTATTTATTTTTATCATCTAGACAAGAAAAACTATCACATAAGAAAGAAAGAAAGAAAGAGATAAGAGGGGAAAAAAGGTCTACGGGATCGTGCTCCACATACCAAATGCTACATAACATAACATGGGACGATGTATCAAAAACCTTAGCTGGACATACCGGTTACGCCTGAACTAGATCCGGTCGTTCTTCACATTGTCTGCTGTCTCATTCTTTCTCTTTCAACATTCCAAAACCCCAAAACGAATTGATCGGACATCGCTCGCACTTAAATGAAAAATACATGTGTACAAACGTTTTTCCTTAACATAAATGTTTATTTTATTACCCTGCTCATATTTCTCGACCTTAGTCACCAGTTGTTTCTTTCTTTCTTTCGTTTCTTTTAGTTTAACTGAAGCTCACCAATACTTAAAAACACACTGTCGTGTACAATTAGTGACTCTACGATCTTTATGAGATGAATATTTTATAAATAGAAGCTACAATATGAACTTTAAAAATAAAAATAAATATTCAAACTCCTTTTTTTAAAAAAAAAAAAAAAAAAAGCTAACGGCTGGTATCATTTTGATGCACAACGTGTGGAGAACGATGTTTACAAGTTTGGAGAAAAGTGTCTATTAAGAGTACGGTGATCGGTCTTGCAAGGTCAATAGCCTGGAGATGGCTGGAAACCTAGTACGCACTTCTAGCTATCAGGTAATACAAGTCGGAATAGTATGGTAGGAACTCACTCGCGTTAGACTTGTTGAATCGTGAGAGACAAATGAAGCGGCGTAATCGTGCTTGTTTCAAAAGGGAAACAGTATAAGTAATTTATTCAATTGACTTTCTGGGATTTATCTGGCTCTAAAAAGCCAATCGTATATAGCCATCTTCTTCGGGATGATGTCCCACAGGGAATACACGTTCAGGAGAAAAGAATCAACAAGTATTTCTCTTAACAGATAGTATCCCAGCGTTCTCGTGTTGTAAGATCAAACTCATAAATCAATTCGTGAGACTCTACAGCATAGATCCACCTTCATGATGAAGTCAAATTTGAGGAATCCCGTAAGCCACTATGCCACGCCGACTGAATTTGTCTCATTAAGTCAGTGGTTCATATATATTTAATATTTTAGGAGTTCGAACTACCAGATTATATGTTCATCATCATCATTATTATTATTATTATTACTCTTTCACACATGAATTTTCTATGATTACGGAAATTCGTCGCTATTGTTAGTTAACTTACAATAGTAATATAATAGCCAGACCTTGTACCGAATTTATGTAATTCAGCTAGAATGAACGCAAGTTGGGAAGGGAATTAATGACGAGTAGCATTGTGTGCTAATATTGTGTGCACTACCTCGTATACGCACCTAAGCAAGGTTAGGACCCCACGTAATAGTACAACCCGTTCATAGAAGCTACGTGCTCGACTGGAAACTTCTCCCGTGGGTGAGTGGTAACGCTCGATGCCTTGTAATCTAGGGGTCCCGAGCTCGATTCGCGGTGAGGACATAAGTGGTTCGAAGCCCACGTTAAGCTGTAGGTTCCATCCTTAGAACGTCATCTTCATCAGATGGAAGGAAATGGCAAACCTCCATCGGTTCACCATTCCGATTGTCATTATGTCACTTGTAAATGAGATTTAGTTTGAATTTATTTTAAGGCCTTTAGGCAACTATGGCTCAGGCCGTATGGATGATGATGGGATGAATTGGTGGAATGAAGAAAGTGGGAGGAAACGGGAGCACCCCGAGAAAACCCACGCACACGGTGTTTGTCCACCACAAAGCCCACATGGCATGAGCAGGGATCGATCCGACGACCCCTAGCACCAGAGGTGAGCGCTCTACCAACTGAGCCACCGTGGCCCAAATGAGATTTAGTCTTGTAAGTGATCAAACAATGATTCAAATCAAATCATACTAGTATACCATCTGGTAATATAACCTATTATTAGTTTATCGAAAAATGCACAATTTCGCAACCTCGAAGTATGAATGTAAATATACGTAAGAGTTTTCAAATATATTTTATTACGTATCTAGTCACACCACTATTTCGCAAACTCTCGAAATGTCTTAAGAAGTCAGAAGTTGATCCGGGGAGAAAAAGAAAACAGAACTAGAGAGAGAAAGAGAAACAACTCAGTTGGAATTAGCATACACTATCATCCATACATTCCCAGAATAGCTATGATCAAAGCATTTCTGTGTCCACCCAAATATGGAATTCTAGTCGCCAACTATTTATAATGCATGTCGTGTAGTGACATGTCATCAGTCTTACACTGGATTCGTGATAAGGACAAATGTTGCCTTTTAAAATGAAACAAAATAAAACTAATCAGCACACACAAACACGAAGCACGCGAAACTTGTGAACAAGAGACCTATTGGATATCGCATATTTCATAATAGAGAAGGTTTCGGGTACAACACTCGGTGCTCAAAATTTTCCTCTCTTAGGTCTACAAGGATTTGTCCTGATAGATAAAACCAGCTCCATAAATATTTCTCGAGTTTCAAGCTTTCTCCATAGTCTAAAGTATAAACAAATACAGTTCAATGAATCGTACAACATTTATTCACCCAATTAACATAGCCTGGTGTTCGTGCAGCCTGAGATCAGACTAGCATCCTCAAGGTTCTGGGCTCGAATCCCGGTTGATGCACGGATAATTACAGATTTTTTAGACTTTGCAGTTCGTAGAATCGGGACAAGAGAAGTCATTAGTTACTAAAATAGTCCAAACAAAATCAACTGAAAGAAATCCAGAAAATTTACAAAAACAGAACTCAGTGATTCCGCCTGATCATCTTCCTATACGGTGTCACCCCCCCAAAAATCAGTTTTAATTAATTTAATTTTGTATCACACTAAACAATATATGAGTTCTTTTGTACAACTTGTGTTATCCCGTCTTCTTGTTGGTGATCTAAGCGTCAATTCTAGACACAATTTAAATTTTCACTTGACATGACTATGGAAAACCAGATAAAACACCAATGGCCTCTAAGCGACTGATTGTGGGAATTAAGTATGGAGAGGTCAAGTACGTTCAACCTTTCCTTCATGGTTTAACTTACTCCCACCAGGCGAAAACCGAAATTCCTTCTCAATCCATCCCTTTCTCCAGACTCATGTTAGCCAAGAACCACAATCCTTTACAGCACTCTCAACTTCAGTTTTTTCCTAGTTTCCATAGTACTGTGTGTGAATGTTAAAATAGTACCTTAACTAAGTGCAAGGCCGCTTTCTTCGTATTCCTTTTCC
>JAGDQP010051924.1:0-13907 GCA_022664845.1 Lepisma saccharinum | reverse complement strand
CTCTACCAACTTTTCATGCCGTAATGGGCTGCAAAACCACTTCCAAAATTTCAGGGAGAGGTAAAGTAACTTGCTGGAGATATGGAACACCTAACCAGTGTGAGATGTTCTTTTTCAGTTCACCTTCAGTAAGAGGAGTTATCACTTTCATACCTACTATTGAAAGGTTCGTTAACCTACTATATGATCGTTGTAGCCAACAAACTAATGTAAAGAAAGCCAGACGTACATTGTTCGCACCGAAAATTGGGGAACTGAACAATATTTCACCTATGCTTGATGCCCGCCTGTCTTCAACGTAGTCTACCAGACAGGCCTCTGGCTGGAGACAAACCCTTAAAACAGATCCAAAACTGCCGGATTTGCAGTTTGGCTGGACTCGAGCTTCAGAATGTTCACCTTGACAACTAAAATGGATCACGCAGGCTTCAGCTGGTGCATAAAATCTAAGGCTAACCAAGAGCGAGTGTAAAAAACCCACGTTGGATGTTGCAAAAATGTGTAAACCCGTATTACTTTGAAGTTCCCTTTGTTTATTTGGTGGATCGATCAAGGGTCAGACTAACTTTGCCATTTTCTCTAAGTACACTTAAAATTTAAATATATGAAACTAATGTATTACAGTAGAAGTCCGATAGTCCGGCACGTTCGGGACCGGCCCAGTGCCGGATAACCGAAAATGCCGGACTATCGGGTGGTACCTCTTACTACTGGTATAGGCTAAGCCGTACAGCGAAAACAATGAACTGAACCTGTGTGTGGTGACAGCCGAGATCAGCAAAGTAAAGTCCGAACGCTTCCGATTGATTGCGTCTAACAGTAGCAGACGCGTATATAGTGGACACTTCCGAGTGGTTCTGAACCGCGCCAAGCGCTTTGAACTGTCGTTCACAAGCGTTTACAGGGGAAAATAACCTGGGATGGTGCCGGACAATCGGGCGTTCCAGATTGTTGGATGCCCGTCTATCGGACTTCTACTGTATTTCATATATATTCTCTTATTTTAGTCCCACAGACACATCAATATTAATCTTATGATACTGTGCTTGTCTTTCAGCTGGGTTTGAATGTGATATTGTGCGTCATAAATTAGTTACTGAAGAAATCAAATTGAAAATAATACGGAATCCTTAAATTTTTTCACAGACAATTGCAATTAGAAAAATATGTTTTGTATTGAAAAGTGCCTTCAAACAAATACAACTAAAATCGGATAATCCATTTAAGTCACAGAGGGGAAAAAAATATAGCCGCCATTTTCCAATATGGCGGCCTTAGTGCATTCCACCGATACGAACAAAGTTTACAATTATTAATGCGATAGAAATAGCACGTGTGCCAATTTCCATGCTTTTACCTATAAAATGCGCAATTGTGACATTAGTCTCCAGGCTATTACACAATTCTATCCACAGAATGAATGTCTAGGAAAATATACTGTACGTTATTTCTAGTGACAAATGGAGAAAAGAAAAGACAGAGAGGTGTCATTGAGATCTTTTTAAAAGTGTATGGAGGCGTTATCACAAACACGATTACAACGCAGTTATAAGGAAACACCAACAACAGTGACAATGCTGATTTAATCTTCAAACTAAACAAAATATTCTAATCCTCAAATCGCCCTTCGCCAAATGCCTACTACTACTAAAAAAAACCTCAGCTTTAAAAAAAATTGACGAAAACGAAACAACAGGATTTGACTGAGTTAATTTACTGATTGCTACGACTCTATAAAAGTGACTTAAAATGATTATGTTGTTTGTTTAAACGAAGTAGGTGGCTAGCAACGTGTTTTCATTGTAATGTGAGAAGTTCCGGTTTCAAATTCCCGACTCTTATCATCGTGACGTGAGTACCAACTATCAGAATAGAACAGAACTGAACTGAAAATCACGGCTACGTCACTTTTATCTGCATTCCCAGATAGTGCAGAATGTTTACAAACACAAAAGACAAGTGACCTAGTTTTATGAATGATTGCTGTTCTGCCCGAAGATCCCTGGACGAAATGAACCAATCATTGTTTCCTATTGCATTTACATATGTGGGTTTATATGGCGAAGGGGATCTTACTGAAAAATGCATAGATAAATCTAACAGATAAATCAAATAAAAATGTCGTGAATAGAAACGGGATAGACTAGAGAGTATACTGTAGGTGACTGCAATTTCATTTTCAAAAGTGAAACTTTCCCATTTATGAAAGTAACTGGTAGTTGTCTCTCTCAACTTACAAAGCGGTTTCAACACGGAAAACGAGAGGTCTTTCCTGAAAGCTCCCGACAGTTGCACCCCCTCATTGTAACGGAAGTAATTTTACACTCGACGAACACTATAATTCCAAGATGCATAAACCGTATTACCTATATCAAGATTCAGGTTGAAGCAGCTTTTCTTATTGATGCTGATGTTGGCATGTTTATCCTGCGCAAACTGAGTGTCTGTTACAGTTATATTCACTACCTTGATTTTATTTATCTGGAAGATTAAAAATTGAATTTCTCAAATTAGCAGTTAAAATAATAATAAAAAATCTGCACTTCTATCTAACCTTACGTAATTTTAAACACAGCGGTTAAGGACAGAAAGAAAAACAATCACTTGGATAACTACAGTTGCTCAGCGTTGTCCATATTGAAACTTTGTTTCTCACAGCTTCTGATGGCCGCCATGTCATATCCGTAAGACTTTTATTTACAGTACTATCCCGTCAGTGTCATTTGGAACGACTGATAGCAAAAACCACGGAAAATATCCTTTTGGGGATGACTGCTAAGTCGAACATGCTTCCACTGAGCCACCACGCTCGGTATATAATCAATGTTTCGTAAATACACGTACTAAACTGAATTTTGCAGAGTACAACCAAACTTCCGTGCTAAATATAGTATTATTTGTTTTGTTTTTCTCTTCTTCCAAATTATTATTCTCGTATTGATTACCATCTTACAGTTAAGGGGCATTCTTTTTTTTTATAAATAATAGCTTCATTATAATTTGATGTTTAATTTCTTTATGTTTTTTCTTTATGCATCATTGTTATTACTTAAAATGATTAGCTAGGGTTAAGTGGCAGAGCATCCTCTACCTGAACACCATCGTACAATAATTTATTATTATTTTATATAAAAAGATTAGAAGTCTTATAGGTTACAATACTTAACAAAACCAAATCGAACGCTCTTTAGGTCCCTTGGTGGCATAGCTAAGGAAAAGGGACATTATAATCCCCGCTCCGTCCGTGTCGAATATACCAGGAACCCTATGGCGCAGAAAGTTGGTTGAGGTGTCACTGGAAAGGTCTAGACTAGACTAGCTCAGAGTCACTGAAACCGTTTTGATTGGTGCAGTGGATCAGTCTTGCCAACATATTTTCTATAAACCTCATTTTCCAAATTGTATCCATTCGCACCGTTCTGCACCAAAAGTGGATTACACCTTATTCCACACTAGATATGGATTTGTTTTCCAAACGTTACGGGTATAGTACTTACTCTATGGCTTACGGAACTCGCAAGTTCATCCTCCATAAGATTCTATCCTGCGCAAGATCACGCCAGTTTTCATCACAAACACCTACTTCTTGAAGATCTAATATTATCCTCCCAGCGTCGTCTCGGTCTTCCTAACAGTCTCTTACCCTCCGGTTTACCAACCACGATGGAATATAATCTAAGTTTCTCTCCCATCCGAGCTACATGGCCTGCCCACCTTTGTCGTCGCGATTTCATTATTATTTACAACATCGGGTGAATCGTACAGTCCGTGGAGTTCATTATATAGTCTCCTCCATTCCCCAGTCATCTCGTCCCGTATATATTTCTCAAAAAATATTTTCAAACACTTGTAATTCATGTTCGTCTGCTAAGGTTGTACTCCAACTTTCGCAACCGTAACTCGTAAGGTATTACCGGCAGAATAACCGTTCTGTATATTTTCAATTTCAATTTTCTTTATATTAATCGCGGGTATAGTAATGAACAAACTATACCACTCGGAATGCCACAAGTGCTACGAGGTCTTTGGCGAGGATCCAAACTCAACACAGCCAGCCATATAACTAACCGGCTCGCCCTAAAAACTTAAGGTGTCGAAAAATAACAAACAAAAAAACACCTAACGAGACTACTGACATGAAAATAGAAAAAAAAAGTATATACGAGGAGTGGATAATGGAGGGTGCAATGGAGTGGATAATGGAAATACTTCGTTTCGCCGAAAGTATGAGAAAATTAATTTTAGAGCTTCATATTCCCAATACTATTAACAGTAGAACTGAGGCGGCACGGTACGCGCAAAGACTTAATTTAAAATCTGCTCTATCCGAAAATGCATATTTCAAAATTGTGCAATGGATTCGCAAGGGATTCCAGAAAGGAAAAAGGGTATTCCCGGACATTCTCTGGCGTAAATAGTGAGTTGAAATAAGTACGAGTAAGACGAATTTTTGTATGAGTAAAGATGATAGATGTAATCACCGCCATCCAACCGAGCAATCCAAAGAGCAACCTGTCTCTTTTATTGATAAATACACCAAAAGTTCGTTAAAATGTATGTAAAGCTTAATCTTGTTTGTTATGCAACCACGCATCTTGATGAAATATTGTTTCACAAAGAAAATCTGTTTGAGATATCGACTTGGCGCAAACGAACTATTGTTACTTGCTGGAAACTAGCCCCCCATGCATGCTTATTTTCACCCATCTTTACTTATCTCTTGCGCCCCCACTTGACAATTTTAGAACATGCATTTTTGGATAGAGCAGATCTCAAGTTTGACGGAACGCGCTGCCTTAGTTTTACTGTTAACGGCATTGCAAACATCAAGGTCTAAAGTTAATTTTTCCACTCTCGATCTTTCTTGCTTTCATGTCAGGAATCTCGTGAGGGGTTTCTGTCAGTTTAGACTTACTTAAGAGGGCTCCTCGCTCCAACCCCCTCATTTTTAACATTTTTCAAAATATTTGAAAAACTAAGAGTATTATCAAAAATGTAAATTCATAGCGCACTAGAACTTACGAATTACTATGGAATGCAATGGACAGAGATCTCGAGATTGACGAGTGATACGTTTTCAAAGATTATGACGTCATTCTTTAATTGAAGTCTGAACACTCATAAATCGACAAGATTTAGAGATCGCTGTCCATTGCATTTCGTAGTAATTTGTACGTTCTAGTGCGCTATGAATTTATATTTTTGATAGTACTCTTAGTTTTTGAAATATTTTGAAAAATGTTTAAAATGTGGGGACTGGAGCGAGGAGCCCTCTTAAAGGCAGGGGGTTAATAATGAAACTAACTAAAGTCTGTGGATAACGCCTACAACCCGTGGACCCACAACACAGTACTGTTATGTGTGTTGCATACTGGCAGTCCTTCCAGAAATTCACATTGCAATTTAATGAATAACCAAACTGGGTGGTGTGACTAAATAGAGCCCTCGCCAGTCATACATACGGCTGTATTACGTTCAAGTAGAGGTTTATTGGATCAGTGTAACGCCTCTTCGAAGCCATGTCTGACTTTCGTGACTTCATTTAAGTAGCTCCTCAACTGTCCTTATGATGCTGGGTCCAGAACTGAAACTGGGGTGGCCTGGCCTGACCCGGTATGGGAAATATAACTAGCTGGGAATTTTAGCGTCGTACGTGTCGTGCTCTGCGGGTAAGATCTCCAGTTCCGGTCACCCCTGAAAGAAAGTTCCGGGTCTACTTCGGGTCACAGGGTCAGGCCTGGTCTGAAGCCTAGACTCGGTTCAAAGCTTGACCCGGCGACCCCTTTCAGGCTTCCCACTCATTTGCTACGATCGAATTCCCTGATTTTTCCAGGTTTTCGAGGTCACTACTCACAACAGAAATTTCCAGGTACCCCATTTTGTATATATATCATAATTCCATGGGAAAATAAAGATCATAGTTGCATGAAAATAAAGGCACATCAAAATATTTCACTGTATTCTTTTCTTAAATTGCTTCACTGTTGGCACATTAGCCTCCAAGTAATTTCAAAAACGATCTAACATTAAATGCCTGCTGTAGCTAAATGAACTTCAAAAAATAATCTATCAAATTCCCTGACTTTTCCAGGACTTTTCAGTGCTAAGCTGGATTCCCTGACTATTCCATGTTTTCCGGGTGAGTGGGAACCCTGCCTTTCAGCTTTGGTTGGATCAACATAAAAAAATTTGAGCCACCACCGGGAATCAAACCTGGGACAGCGAGCCACCGACTAAACCATGCACGAAGTTCAATGAACACACATTAATTAATTAGTTTGCTAAGTTGTGAATTTCTCAAAATTTTGATTAGCTTAACATGGAGACCAATGTTCTCTAATACAAAAGAAAGTTAGGTAAAATTTGGTTTGGATCTTTCTCATTAATCTTAAAAATGAATGCAGATTACTAGATACAAAATACTAGAAAATTATCATACATTGTTCATTAGAATTTATTATTATTAGAATTTGACAGTCTTCACAAACCAACATTGCGAAAATTGACGAAAAAGAGAGAGAGAGAGAGTAAACTTAAGTTTTGCGTCCTGTAAAACGCAACAATAATGTTCATTTTTCTCTCCTTGGAAACGGATTCAGCAGCCTTGCTGGTCTGAACAAAACGAAACAAGCTAAGATTAGTCACGAACAAAATGTGATTACATCTTACGAAGCGTGAAAATGAAATCACGATTATTCCAAGAGTACCGTAAGTGTAGATAATTTGTGCTCATCCCTTAAATAAATGTCGGATTCTTGGGATAATGCACTGTTATGCTAAATTAATACTCAGACAGCTATAATGTACAGCTTCAGAAAGAAATAATGTAAATTCTCATTTAAAAACCAAAATATTTTCATGCGTTTTGGTCATTATAAACCGTTCTATATGGTTTCTAAGATTTCGCGTTTTCACGAAACAAGATTTAATCAATAAAAAATAACTTTACAAAAATATCCGTCAAGGATTACAACAGGAGGTCGCACCAATATCAGCTTATGCACTGCTTCTCAATTAGGATGAAACATAAGCACCGGATTCTGCATAATATTCAGTTCCTTTGTTCTCATTCGCCCGATTAACGGTCCGAAACGAACCTTCGTTTAGTCGTTAAATTGAGATGCTTGCCATCAAAATATATTTTCCTTTTTAAAATCTCAAAGCAGGAACTGTTCTATGAATATTCAAATACGAACTACCTTGTTAACATTTAGAAAATAATTGTATTCCGTTAACTTGCATCAGTTCAAGCTGACCTCGAAACTGGAAGCTTTACGTCCCGTTGTGGGATAAGGATGAAGACTGGCCATTTTCTCTAGTTCAACCATACAAATCATGCTCTCTAAGCAAGAAGTCCAGTAACTTATAATCACGTTCCCAATCGGGTCCTAAACATAACCAACAGCTAAGAACAGTGATGTAATGGAGGGGCGTATACCCACCTCAAGTTTTTAGACATCACCGTATACCCATCTAAAATTTATAAATACTGTACGTCACAATATGGGATAACAAACGAAAGGTTTCGTTACAACGAGAGAAGCGTATACCCACCTAAAAATTTAGCATTACATTTCTGGCTAAGAACAATTTATTACAGAGAAAGAAAGTGCCACGTTTGTGATATTAATACAAAACTGAACAAAGTATTGTTGTGTGCGTGCCGTAGAATATTGATTACCGGTGCATTTTCCCTATCCTGAGTCATTAATGAGTCAAAGTGGATGGGGAAAAGCAAAAGAAACTACATTTCTACTTCGAAGGCTTCACCAACTATTGGAAAACAAGCTTCAGGGTAAAACGATCAGTAAATACCAGACCTTTTATTTGATTGATTGAATTTCTGATAATGAAAATATATGCGCCCAAATTCCACCAACTTCGAGGGAAAAAAAAATACTTTTTCTCCGTACAATCCCTGAAATAGTCTGTTGAATACAAACAAAACCGTAAGAAACTTTCCACGAGCTGAGGGCAGCTCGAGTATAGTTAGAATTTCTACATTTACGAAGGGATTTCAACGAAATTTCTGTCATAAGAAGAGGCTGTTTCGAGAGATGTAATTCTTTATTCGTTTTAGCTAGGGACTTTAAACAAAAACAGCTCACTTGGACCCAGGCGGGTTAAACTGGGCTTTTTTAGGTTTTAACTTTTTTTCGGGTTTGAAAAATACAATGTGAATGCATGTAAATGTAAAGTTGTGTACAGATCTCTGTAGCTTAGTCAGTAACAATGTATCATTACCGTGGAATCTGTTTCGTGGTCTTTCGGCATCTAAGGCTCAGGCCAGGATAGGGTAGGGGAAAATACGCGGAAAGGAGTCGGGTAGTACCTAAGTTTAAGGCACCATTCCGGCATTTGCCTGGTAAGACTGAGGAAAATAAACTGAAAAAAACTGTCACGATGTCGGCCACTCGTATCACACCCAGATTCTCCCGAATGTGAAGCAAACCCTGTACCAACTGACACTACTATGGAGTCGGGAGGCTTGGAGCGGATTTGTTCTGTCTGGGAGTAACCTCACTTGGTCTTTGCACAGGATTCAAGCCGCAACGTGGTTCCAAGTCCAAGATAATTGTAGATCCCTGCTTTGCGCTATTCGGGATGGTCCCACGATCCGCCCGAGCAGTCTGAACTGATGGTCAACCTTTCCGGTGCCACGTGGTCATCCGGCATACCAACCACCAAGCCAGCCTACAACCGACGGGGTAGCCAGAGCGCTGTATATTTATCTTTTATTCTCTTACGATTTTCTTATTAGCTCTGTGCTTCTGTGGGTAATAAGTGTGTGAGTGATGGTATATGGCATCTGTTTGGAAATTTATATTATTATTAACAATATTTCTAGACTCTGGTGCCGATCTGGTAGCCGTGTGGGTCGAATCCCGGCTGGGGCATCAATGTTTGTGATTGTGGTCTTCAACTAGAACGTGACGGGCCGAAGTCAAATGTTACTAGATTAGAGTGGCCCATACAAAATAAAGTTTTTTTTTTCTAGACTCTAGTAAGTAATTTTACATGGAATTTCATATCACAATGAGATCAATAATGTTATTACAAAGACGTAATTTATAATTATATGATATACTTCAATTTTATTTGATAGTAATTTGTAATTAAAAACAAAGTAAATAACATCAAAGTCTATAATCCATCTATTTACAAGAGTTAATAATAGTTTTAGTGGGTTACGAAATCAACAGTTTGAAAAAATGTTATTTAATAGTTTGTCTTGGTGTACTGAGCTCGGATTCTTCCTTGTATTTCAAGATCACAAAAGTAAATTGTAAATGAAGTACAGTAATAGAGTTATAATGACAAGTTTTGATCTCCATTCTATCAATCTAAATGCAATAATTTTCATTAATATGCACTTCTAATACGTGCCCTCATCTTACAAATTATTTGAAAACAAAGTTAATTGAATAAAAAAAAAACTCTCTGTGTCTTAAAGTGGGCCCAACCCGTGGCAAACCCTGGTTTTAGCGCGTCACAGAAACGAAATGGCATCCATTTTTAGTTACCTGTACAAAACTCAACTTTCTTTCATAATTTGAGCATCAAATATATCTCCAGGATGTTTCAAAACGATGGGCATAAATTGAAGGGAGAATTTCTCAGACCAAAACAAGAAAAAAATATGCATGGTTTCGGAGCAAGAGGCACTCAAATGTCAAGAAGCATCACGACAAATGATGTATTATTTCGACTCATAATGACGTAGCAAATCAGAATTGAAATTGTACTCAACGGCCGTTTTTGCGCAACGTTTCTGACTGAAGAATGCATTTAAGAGACTATTTCTTTTCCACTGTCTAATAACAATGACTTGAGAATTCCTTCTATGCTGCTGCATTCCGCAATCATAAACTTTATTCATATGTAATCCTTGGGTACACCTTCAATTGCGATTATCTAAATACACATACGAGATATTATGTCACTTGATACGATGCCTCGTCACGTTTGGATGTTTCTATAGCTCCGAAACTACGCATGTCCTTTTATATTTCTTTAACGTTAATGTAAAGCAACGATCCCCCAACAAAAGATGGCAGCACTATCTCCATATATGTCTAAAGTATTTTTATCGTTGTACGAAATTACAATGCTGCTCCTACAAATTCAAGCCTAGAGAGTTCAAACTTTCAGAAAAGAAAGTTCATAACCAATTCAAGAATTCGATCAATACCGATTTTAGATTTTTCTTCTTTATTCATTGTTGAAAGAGTTTCATTGTTCTAGGTTTTGCTATTCACAACATCAATCAAGCGATTTCAACAATGAACAAAAACTAAAATAAAAAATTGACAATGATCGAACTCTTGAATTGGTTATGAACATTCTTAACTGAAAATCTGAACTCTCTCTAGGCTTGCATTTATAGGAGAAGAATTTGAAATTTCGTGCAACGATAAAAATACATTAGACATATACGGAGACAGAGATGCCATCTTTTGTTGGGGGATCGTTGCTTTACATTAACCTTAAATGAACACTCTTTTGTTGTTCCAATGTCAGAAATCTGCCCTTTAATTTGTGATAATTTTTAATAAATACCTGTATATGAAATTTACAGGAGTTATCAGAGAGATCGGTATAAGCCTTAGATGCCTGTCATAAATAAAATTCAAATTCAGTTATTACAGAGATAGGCAACACGAAATTTTCCATTGTAGTCTGAATCAAGATGGCAAACTCTCGTACAGTTAAAAAAAAAAATAGTTCAAAGACAAAAATGAAGGCTCATAAAAATTAGAAAAAAACAACGATAAGTTCAATGTGCGTAGAAGGCTAACTTATCATAAGATAAAGCAATATTTAAAAAATGACACTTCAAGGACGTTGAATGAATATATTTTTTTTACAACTACAGAAGTATCCGCTGTCCTTTCTTCCTCATAGCTCCGTCCATAGTGCTGTTACCGCCCATACAATTCATTTTATCTATCATAGCTCCGTTTACAGAAAACATTTACTGTGAACTATTTGGAAAACTCATTTTCAGGCTAATGATATAAAAATAAAATGAACGGGTGACTTCTCGCTGCTACCCACACAGCCTAGATACTTCAATCCAGAAGAATCGAATCTCGTGTCTCGAACCAATTAAATAACCTCCAAAATTAAATACCGCTTTAATGGCTTCATCATGTTACATATAAACTTTGTTGTTTTTCAATTAGCTTTACATCTAATTATGCTGTAAAAGACTGGAACGAAATATTTTCAAATAAAAAATAATTAAACAAAAAAAAAAGGAAAGAAAACCAGGCATTCGATGACGTGAAAACTAGTCAGCTAGCTACCTGTTACTCCACAACGGAAAAAGTCAATAACACCATAAAACAGGGTGAACATCAGAACAAGTAACTCGTAAAAGAAATCTCTTCATTACTTGTCTATTCCTTCCATTGAAAGTGAAAGAGATGTTAAAAAACAGGTGCTACATAAAAATGATAAATGTTCGATATGAATATGTAAAGGTGAAAACTTTCTCTCTGTTTCTTCCACCTGCATGGGAACTCGCAATGCAAAGTGATTTGGTGCAAGGGCGGGGGATTTACAAGAAAGACACAGACTCGTCCCACACATTCCGCCCATACGCAGTGGCAACCGTACCAACTACGTGGTCTTCTTGCAGCAACTAAACAACACACTTGAGTATAGTTAAGGGCCATCCAAGTTTTCAAATGAATTCAGCTATTAATTTAGCTTTAATTATTACTACTTAGCTTACAAGGTAATACGCATACTTAATAGGATTTTACTTAATCCATAGCTATTTAAGATGAGATAAAAAAAACAAGAGATAAAGATATTACATCACAGAGGCAGTAAAGAACTTTCTTTCATTCATAAAACAATAATTCAATTTCTTTTCTTACAAAATGCTACGTATTTCCAATTTAAATCATTCACTGGAAAGAACTCGATTACGAGAAGGTACTCAATTATGGGAAGTCATACGCTATTATCTCCCACATAATTATAATTAGTACATTCTTTTTTTTTTAATGTAAAAACATAAACATAAAATGAACCCGCACTCACTGTTTCACTGGAGACCCAGTCTTATACAAAGTCGTCGAGGTGCATATTCTTATCCCCCACCCGCCCTTGCACCAAATCACTTTGCATTGCGAGTTCCTATTGCCACAAATAAAAATTAGTGGTCTTGTCACGATTCACACGCATCTGTCTCGTTCTCGGACTCGTCTCGAGTATTAAAACAAATGGTGCAAAATTAGCATATTGTATAATTAATATAATCTTGCGAATTTTGTTATTGTTGTCTGACTAAAGAATTATCATCATCATTATTATTGTTGCTTTCTATTTGAGATTGTCCTCGTGCAATCTTAAGGGGAGGCGATTTGGGTCTCTTAACAACCAAGATTAATAGGTTAGAAGTGTCCCTCGGGAAATATTGACCTTTCACTAGCGGTATATTATTTATCCAAGGAAAAGCAAGGATATTGATTTCACAGCGTAATACATGGGTCGGCAATCTTTGCCAAGTGGAAATTCTGCAGTGTGGTAATGTGCGTCTTTCGTGCTCACAAGACGTAGATATTGTATCACTGTATAATTTATAATAAATTGTATTTACAATAACAATATGTATTTATTTATTTAATCATTTTCAGATACAGCCCAATATCGGCCATTTCTACTGGATATATATTTAATAACAACAACAACGAGAAGGATTTTTGAAAGAATTGACCCTGGTCTTATTCAAGGTACCATCCCATCATCTCCTTGGTGTGACCGAGGGAAAAACGTCACTCAGGCTGGTCGGTACTGCAAATTGAACACGGATCGTACTGATTGCAAGATCAGCACTCAGCCGACTGCTCTACCTCATAATATTTTGCGTTCTGGATCTTATCGACTGGAACACTTTAAAGAACAGGCCGAATACAAGGTGAAACATTACCACTTTGTATAAGAGATGGCGAAAAGACATATTTTTCATCAAGGAATAACTTCATTGTTGAAATTTAGGTGTCTGCTAATACACTGTCTGTAAGGAAACCGAGAGGGTTCTAACCCTGCCCACGTCAGCCACCCTCACGGACGTTTTCTAGTTGAAATGGATCACAAGGTATAGTTTTGGACCGGGTGACTGGGTCTATGCTTGGGGCCCGACCTGACCCGGTGAGCAAAGCAGAATTTTTAACTCTTTCCTTATTAAACACTGATGCGTCTGAACAGGTTTTTTTTATGTGTTACTAGGAAGGGCCCCAAAGCACAAGAAATGCGACGCCAAAGAGTTCGTAACCATTAATAACTAAGGAAATAGCTTCATATTACCGGAAAAAAAAACAAAAATACCGCCGGAGGTGTGCAAATAACCATCCCCGCCCATCGGAAACATTATTCTGAAAGAATCTGTGAATAACACACGCCCAACGAACACAAACTGGTCACCGGGGCAATTGGGTCAAGATTTGAACGGACCCGGATTAAAAGTGATCTGATTGTAAGATGGTATCTCTAAAGAAACTTGGTCGCTTCTTTCCAAAAATCGCTTAGTGTCCATATTTCTTGAGATGCAATTTGACCGTAGAAGACCATAAGGTCTTTTTGTTTACCCTGGCGTTAAATTTTATCCATAAGCCCCCCCCCCCCCCCCCCCCACACACTAAAACATCATCATCTTTCGAAGGTATGAAACACTATGTCTTACGATATGGAATCAAATACTTTTCTTCCAAACTTTTTTTTTTCATTTCTGAAATTCGGGCAACTAGACTATAGCAGGGCAAGGATTTTTATTAAAGACAGGTTTTAGAGAAAAACTTCTGTACGCAGACCACAGTAATATAACTGCAGATCAAAGTTAGGTCATTAGGTGTAAGAAAGTATATGACACATTACTACCATCCAAAACAGGACCC
>JAGDQP010051923.1:514-13908 GCA_022664845.1 Lepisma saccharinum | reverse complement strand
ATTTGTAAGTTCGTGAGTTTTGTGTGAAGGACCGTTGTGGGTAGGGAGAATGCCTTCATTAGAAGGTACCTAATCATGTGGTACCAGGTAGCAAGCCGAAAACCGTGGCAGGGGACCGGGAGGGGGGTAACAAAATGGCCGCCGGTGAAATTTGTCTCTCTGCCTTTAAAGTGCTATCAGGGTGTGTCATATGTTCGTAGCGTTGGGTGGCCCCGCCCACTTGATGCCTGAAAACCATGCGCAACGTGTAGAACAGTTGAAGGTGGTGGTAGCAGAAAGCGTGTCACGTGTCTGTTTGATCACAACGTTAACGGTGTGTAGGAGGAACTACGCGTTGAATACACACTACACAGTTGGCAGGACAATGGCTGAGGAGAAACTTGTGTGTCGTGTGCTTCTGCGCCATTACTGAAAAAAGGGGTTGAATGCAGCAGCAGCGGCCAAGGATATTTGTGCCGTAGAAGGTGAAGGTAATGTCCACCAGTCCACAGCTAGAAAGTGGTTTCAACGTTTTCGGTCTGGTGACACCTGTCTCGATGACATGCCCAAGAGTGGACGCTCTGTGACGACGAATATCGATGCCCTCCTGAACACTTTTGAAGGAAACCCAGGAACCAGTACCCGGGGTAGATGAGGTCAAGACATCACAAACCAGTGTTGTTCGTCATCTGCATCAACTTGGGTTTCGCTCCAGGCAACCGAGAATGGTTTCCCATGATTTGACTAACGCTCAAGCTCAATAACGTGTGACCCTGTGTGAAGAACTGCTTCGAAACCCAACTGACGACAGGTTTTGGCGGCGGATCATCACGACCGATGAAAAGTGGATCTTTCTTCGTTATCCTGACACCAGAAAACAATGGCATCGACCAGGTACCGAGGCGCAGCCAGTGGTTCAAAGATGGTGGTTTGAAGAGAAGACAATCCTGTGTGTTTGGTGGAATTTCGAAGTCGGGTGCACTGGGAGCTCGTTCCACATGGTCGTTCTATAGATGGGACATTGTATGCTGAACAGCTGCAACGGGTATACGACATTGTGCGCCGTCGTTATCCAGCACTGGTGAACCAAAAGCGACTGCTCCTCCAATTTGACAACTCTCCATGCCACAGGTCAAGAAGAGTCCGCCAGCACATTGCGGACATGGATGGCGTGGACACTTTACCACCACTCCCTACAGTCCCGACCTTGCGCCATCTGATTTTCATATGTTTCGTTCCATGGCACACTTCCTGCGGGGCAGACAATTCCATTCCGTGGATGATGTGACAACTGGCATTACTAAGTTCTTTGCTTCAAAGTCTACAGCCTGGTATCGTCAGGGGCTTGTGTTACTGGTGGAACGTTGGAGAAGGACCATACAGTGTGATGGGATGTACTTCGCCGAATAGGCTTCTGTGGTACAGGGGGAGGCGGGTGCTGCACATTATCCATGAACACGCTACTAACATACGACTCACCCTGGTATAGCTTCTACAAATTTAAAATTAAAATCTTTGTGGTTGTGCGAATATTTTAATAACACATTTAAAATTCCATTTTAGGACAATTTGTTGCCATAGCGACGCTATATTTTAAATATGGCTACCTTAAATCCCAAAATTATTCTCGACCCCTTTTCTTTATATTCAAAGGGAAATAACTCGTAACCTACCACAGGTAGGCGAAATAACTCTGAAATAAACGTTGTAGGCAAGTTCAAGGGCTTTCCAATGAGGTATGTTCCATTTCTGTATCTTTAAAACAAACGGAGCTAGACTAGTTCTTATGTAGAAAAGAGAGTATTCTTATGAAAATTTTAGAGAATGTCGGCAAACCTACAGAAGAGGATGAGAAACCTGTAGAAGAGATGCTGCTCCAGGAAGATGAGAATATCAGTTCAGAAAGTTGGAGAGAGAAAAAATCGGAATGGAAGATGACGAAAGAATAGAACTGGAAGAAATCGATTCAACAACACCCGTACTTACTAGCACTGAAGCATCAATTACACACAGATCAGCTGCTTCTTACTCTGTTGCTATTCTTGATGGCATGGCGGAACCCCAAGTGTTGATAAAGCCAGCGCATGTTAACACATGCATCGATTTGTTTACAGAATTCTGCAAAAGAATAGAGTCAACAATCTTGAAATACCATGAAACTCACCTTGTTTTTTGATAAGTATGGAAATAAGTCATTAAAATGTAAATGTGAAGAAAAGAGCAAGAGACAGCCCAACAATCGAATACAAAATATCTGACTCAGCCAATATAAAAAAAATATCACTATGAGAAATCTTCTGTCCCATCCAAAAACCAAAGATGCATTCACAGCTTATCTTTCAGAAAAATATCTACTTTATGTAAGCAAGCTGTGAAAACACTTAGTTGCCAGGTGGAGAACAGAAGCAAAATCTTCAGAAGGGAAGGACATCAGTGAGTTAAAGAGACATGAAGAAGCAGATACAAAAATAATACTTCACAGTCTTTATGCAGCGTCTCAAGGGGCACAGACCATCCACATAATGTCCCAAGATACTGATGTCCTTGTTCTGTCTGTGTGGTGGTCTAGACACTTACCTGCCAATACGAAGTTTGTCACACGAGTTGGAGCTAATAAGAGGATGATAGATACTCATACTATCCGTACCTCTCTTGGATCTCTTAGAGTAGAAGCCTTACTTGGGTTCCATGCTATCTCAGGGTGTGATATTACTGGGGCATTTTCAAGGAAGTCAAAGAAGATATTTTGGAAATAATTTTACAACGCTGGAGTTGCGATGCTTGAATCTCTTGGAAATCTCGGTTCTAGTCGGTTCAATGACGATCACGAGAGGATCATTGAGAAGTTCATTTGCAATGTTTATGTGCCGAGCACTAACATTCAAGATATTGGGAAACTACGATGGTGGCTATTCACGAAAAGGGACATTCAAGGCTCAGGTCTACCTCCAACCAGAGCGGCCCTTACACCTTTCATTAAAAGAGTGAACTTCCAAGTACTGGTATGGAAAAGTGCCGGAAAATCGCATCCAAATCTGCCAAGCCAATAGATTGTGGATGGGAAGAAGAAACTAGTGATGAAAAGAAGATTGTGATGTGATGTGCACACTACCTTGCGCTCCAGAGACTGTATTCCGGTTGATTCGCTGCTGTTGTACAGTAAGTAAATGTTCTTTGGCATGCAAGTGTCTACCTCACTCCCTGCGATGTACGATACTGTGTCTTTGTGGCGGAGATGAAGATCAGTGTGTAAACTATGACTTACGATGGGAAGATTCAGAAGATGATAGTGATGAGACTCTCGATGGCTAGTCTTCATATGGCCTTTGTTCCCCCAAATAATGGAATCAATTGTTGTTATCATAAAGAAACATTATTTTCGAAACCAAATGAATCTGATTTTCAAATTCTCCAGAAACAATGTGGATAACAACAACGAATTGCCGGAACTCACAATAATAACAAGCTGAGAAAATGTGAATACCCGTGTCAGTACATGTGACAATTTACGCTTATAATAAACATTGTTAAAACTCCATGCAATAAGATACTGGTGGCTGAATCACTGAATCAAATGGTAAACAAAACAGAACATAGGTGTGACATCATAGGGAAGAAACCTTAAAAATAGAATGTAAGGAATGCTTAGGTGAGAAACCATAGGTGTGACATCGTAGGGGAGAAACCTTAGAAACAGAATGTAAGGAATGCTCAGGTGAGAAACCATAGGTGTGACATCGTAGAGGAGAAACCTTAGCAATAGAATGTAAGGAATGCTCAGGTGAGAAACCAACTAGTAAAGACCCACTAACCAATTGAGTGGTTTTTTATAGTGACCGACTGGGTCGGATAGACAACGGGTTGATAAAGAAATAAAAGTAAATAAATGAAATAAATAAAATAAATCAAACACCAAGGAATATAAACAATGGTATTGACAGATTAGTTAAATAAGAAATCTCTCAAGAAAATATATTTTTTCTTTATGTGATTTCTCTTTTAAATCCAAAAATGTGTAACTCGAGGGTATATTTCTAAACTAATTGTATCACAGAGCATCATATAGGATAGATTAGGTAAATGTAAAGCCAAAGTTACTTGTTTATGTTGTGTTTTTTGTGCAGTTTATGTTTGTGTTGTGCTTTCGTTACATCCCTCTTTTCAGTCCCCTCAAGAAACGCATAGTTTAAAAATAAATAAAGCAAAGATGACGATGATGATAGCCCAATTCTGATTTATATTTTACACGCCCAAACCTAAAAGGGACGCTCTCAGTCCTTTAAAAAATCAGTAAGCTTAAGCTTGTGATATTGAATTTCCACCTTTCACAGCGTCTTTCACCAATCTTTCTGCCCCTGTATTAAAAACCAAAAAGGACTTCATCTACCATTCTCATTTTAAAGGTCTTGAATTGTCCAAGAACGTTTATTTCAGGATACTTCCGCCTACATGTAGCAATTTAAAAGTTATTTCCCTTTGAATATATAAAAAGAAGGGGATCGAGAATAATTAATTTTGGGATTTAAGGACGCCATATTTAAAATATAACATAACTATGGCAACAAATTATCCTAAAATGGAATTTCTAATGTTATTAAAATATTCGCACAACCACGAACGTTTTAATTTAAAATTTGTAGAAGTTATAGCACTTTAAAGGCAGAGAGACAAATTTCACCGGCGGCCATTTCCCCCCCCCCTCCCGGTCCCCTGCCACGGTTTTCGGCTTGCCACCTGGTACCACATGATTAGGTACCTTCTCATGAAGGTATTCCCCCTACCCACAACGGTCCTTCACACAAAACTCACGAACTTACAAATGTAGGTGTCAGATCAATCTTTCTGGTCCTGCATTAAAAGCCATAAGCCATACACTTACCATTACATAAACTAGTCTAGCTCCGTTAGTTTTAAAGATACAGAAATGGAACATACCTTGTTGGAAAGCCCTTGCAATGGCCTACAACGTTTATTTCAGGGCTATTTCGCCTACCTTTGGCAGTTTACGAGTTATTTCGCTTCGAACATAAAGAAAAGAGATTGATAATAATTAATTTTGGGATTTAAGGACGCCATATTTAAAATATAGCGTCGCTATGGGAACAAATTGTCCTAAAATGGAATTTCTAATGTGTTATTAAAATATTCGCACAACCACGAAGGTTTCAATTTAAAATTTGTAGAAGTTATAACACTTTAAAAGCAGAGAGACGAACTTTACCGGCGGCCATTTTGTTTCCCCCCCTCCCGGTCCCCTGCCACAGTTTTCGGCTTGCCACCTGGTACCACATGATTAGGTACCTTCTAATGAAGGTATTCCACCTACCCGCAACATCCCTTCACTCAAAATCCCACGGACTACGAAATATTGACATATGCTCCTGGACTATAATGTATAAATCTATTCCGACTGACAATGTTCAATTAAATTGCAATTTACTTTCAGTGCAGGGCGATTGAGAATCCAGAAAAAGGATTGTACCAGTGCCCTTATTCAAAAAGTAATAGTAGAAAGGATTCGATGGGATGTGAACGATGGGCTGCCTTGTCCGTACATGTAACAGCATTTCCGCTAAGTATCTGTGGACGTTTTTAAATACGCGATTAAGCGAAACTACCAATGTTGCTAAACACATAACTCTATTGGTAATATCGGCAAATCCAAATATAAAAGAATCACGGTTTGCCGAAATTTTTTAACGTTTTCGTATTAAATAGGGTAGGAATTAGACGTAGTTTCAAGAACTATACTGTCCTGCCACCTAACGAGCACCTTTGCTACCACAACATTCATGTCGACCTGCACTCGGCAAAATGTGTAAAAAAAGATCACTGTTTTGTTGTTATTAAATAAATGTCATTCTTTATTCTTTTACGGAAATCTAGATGTTGATTGAAGGTGTGTATGTTAATTAATATTAGATACTAAATTGATTCTAAAAACAATTAAAGAATTAAATGTTGAAATTAATTTAGCAATTTTTTTTAAAAAAAAATAATTTTTTGATACTTTGAGTTTTTGTATTGCTGTTGCTGGTATTTTCGACCTGTTCCTAAATATATCAGTATAAAATATTTACAAATGAAACAGTGTACATGGACTGCTTGACTTTTCTTTTTTTCTTCTTCGAAAGAAATAGAAAAAAATCCCTTTCGGTAGGCCTACAGGCTGAGGTAGATTTCGAAGTTTCGCTGGGAGCCGGGGCTCGCCCCTCAACTTCAGTGCTTTTGAGAGGATGCGCCTCCTTTATCTTAACCAAAATCTCCCTGCAGCACTACACCACCACGGAGTACATCTTCACCCTCCCACGGTTGGCTGCGCCCCCAAAGGGAAGATTTGCCCCATTTATTGTAACCTACTCTTGGTCAGACACCTTCATTGAAAATTTCGTTTCTCTACCTTCAATGATTTGGAAATTGGGTTTTTGGGGCGGCCATTTTGTATCCAAGTTCACGACTTTTTGAAAGTTTTCTTATTTTGTCGTTACCTACTTGTGATAGTACAACTTCAAGTAAAATTTCATTTATCCAGCTCAAACAGTGATAGTACAGAATTTTGCATCAGTGGAAAACTAAAGTGTCCTTTCCCGTCTTTTCGGCTCCGCACTGGTTATTTAATGAGAGTTCGAATCCTGCTCCCGACCGTCCTGTCCTGACTGAGGTTTTAGTTTCTTTCGGTTTCACCACACGAACGTCAGGATGGTACCTTAAGAAAGAGACCGGACGCTACCCCGTAATCCTATCCAATTCCAAAGATGGTTAAAGATTTTAAAAATTCCAAAAATATTCTAACCTGTCTTTTATGACAGTAGAAACAAACCTTATCTTTCTCCCTACCTTCGTCTGATATCTTCAGCAGGTAAATATTCTCGAAAATTGTATTCAACGTTCAATGGGGCCACGGTGGCTCAGTTGGTATAGCGCTCTACTCTGGTGCCAGGTGTCGTCGGATCGATCCCTGCTCATGCCATGTGGGCTTTGTGGTGGACAAACACCGTGTGTGTGGGATTTCTCGGGATGCTCCAGTTTTCTCTTAGTTTCTTCGTTCCACCGATACATACCATCATCATCCATACGACCTGAGCCATAATTTCCTAAAGGTACTAAAACAAATTCAATGTTCAACGTTCGAAGAGTTGCTTACGTATTCAACGCACAGAAAATTGTCTGGAAGGTATTTAAAAAAAAATGTTTTTATAGACATTAATTCTTAATTGTATTTTATGTATCATTAATACTCATCTTTTCTTTTGATTAATTTACTTTAAAATTTTTTTGTATGATTAAAAACAGTTTGACGGAGGGAGAGAGGAAAAGGATGAGGCGCTGGAAGTCATTTGCCTAGGGCGCCTAGACTCATAAATCCGGCCCTGGCTGTGAGTTGGAACTGAAGTTAGTTTTGGCCTTTGGTCATCATTAGCTCACATTAGAAAGGGCAAAAATAAATTAAAATTGAAGGTGCTTATACCTTAAAATGTACTTGTGGTGTTTGTTTTCATAAGCTACCAAACCCATCTCAACAAATTGATGAGGAAATGAAAAAGAAAAGCATGCAGAGTTCAGCCGCGTATCGTCATCAGGGGTGAATTCGAGTTTCGTTTAGGCGATGGTCGTATGCGATGACCGCATTCAGCAAATGTGTGCGATGGGTAGTATCGTTTATGCATTTCGCGCCGAGGGACGTTTTATCCTGACTTAATACATTTATTATACGATTTACTTTCCGTGCATAGCGAGTTTAAGATCTTTCTGTAAACAATATTTCTTACAGTAACAGAATTTTAGGCGCGATTTCAAAGAACTATAATAATAATATAATCAGTATTTTAAATTAAACTCAACTTCCATTCAGTATAAAACAATATAGTTACTTCAAGCTGTCAGAAAACTCTGCTGCCATCTATCGAACATCAAAGTTACTAGAGGACAATCACATCTTTGCATGTATTCTCTTTCTTACCAACAATTTTATAGTATTTTCGTGCATTCTTGACGTAGCTTTTCATTCTCATCTCTGCTGAAGTTCATATTTGTCACAAAATAGTTCCAAATTCAAAGAAAACACGAATTATAACTGCACAACACTCTACAAACGCATGTGATTGCTGCAGTTTGACTGCTCTCCGAAGGAGTCGTTGCAACAGTTGCTAGCCACACCATGCGTCCGACGCGCAAGTCGCAAACCAAACCGGCTTCACTGATTTCCATAGTTATAAAACTCCACTAGAGGCAGAACTGGCGCCACCGTCTACATGGGTTTTAATTCCCAGCGTGGCGCAAGTTGAACATTCAACTGTTTCTCTGTTTGTTTGGCACGAATGAAACAGCGAGCCGTGCGCTGCCTGGTATTATATCATTTGTATGTGCCACGCACGATCTTTTTATGAAGAAAAACAATTGAGAATTCGTATTAAACTTCACCTAAGTTAAGTTCAACACGTAAGATACAAACAATTCGTAATTAAATTGATCAGTATAAGGTATAATTTAATATAAAAATCACTTATATAAAACGTTCTTGATAAATATTATTTTTGTTCTCAAAAAATATTTTTTTGTTAAATTTGAATTTTATTTATGGCCTTTAGGCATCTAAGGCTCAGACCGTGATATGGGAGGGGAAAGGATTCGGGAAGCTGTCGGTCAGAGCCTATGTTGAAAATGCCATCACCGTTTTTATTTTGTAAATAAAACAATATAATGTTGATACTTAAAGCAACATAACTTATTTTTTTTAAAAAGAAACGTTAGAGATATATTTAAAAATATTATACAGTATTAGGGGGGGGATACAACGCAAGTGACATGAATATTACAAACACAAAATATTAATGCTGTAATTTACACAACGGTCCATCTGCATAAATTTACAAAGAAAATTATAAAATTGAAAATAGGGTATAGCACCGGTCGTCGGACATATACTAATAGTAGGCAATTTTCACATAATTATCATTGAAACAAGACGTATGTCATTAAAATGTATATGGAAATTATATCTAGTTTTGGAACAACCTTAACTTGATTTTTAAGTTCTACCATCTATCGAAAGTGACATTATATAGGTAAAAAAACTGGCTTCTGTAGTTAGCTTAGAAGATGCCGGAAAAATTATTTGAAAATGAAGAAGACTGTCTTTGTTTAAAACTATTAAAAACGATAGTTTTTTCTAGCTTTTCAAATGTTTTGTTTTGACTTTATATCATAAACAATGCGAATAGTCAATCTATTAATTATATTATTATGTCTGATAAACTTTGGTAATCTTTATTTTTATATGGGCCAGTCTAGTAACTTTGGATTTCGGCCCGTCACGATTCGCCTTTAGCTGTTAAGTGTTAAAATCCACACCTATGCCCCTGCCGGGACTCGAACCCGGGACCTTCGAGCCGATGGCCTACCGCCGCAGACCGCTCGGCCACCCGTCCGGCTATTGTGTCTGACTTCAGGTATATAAGGTATATCGAATTCACACCGTACATCTCCGACAAATTTAGACACTTCATCATAATGGCGGACATCAACTTCCATAGTCGCAGTAAACGAACAAAATCCAAATTTCTCGACGATATAAAGACAAACATACATGTAGAATTTATCATACTACCAAAACCTACTAGGCCAGTTAGTCCAATACACCAGATGCTGTAATCATCTCACAGACTATCATCACATATTCGACAATAGATGTGCTCGACTCAATAGGAAGTGACCATAAAATAACAATCAAATTACAACTCGAGTTTCCAGGAACTATACAACAGACTCAAAATACGCGTAAAATATATCGATACACCGACGCTAAATGGGACGACTATAGAGAAACCATAGAGAACAAATTACAAACCATAGAGGAACCAGCCACACCAGAATCACTCGACGAAACTATAGACAGTATAACTCAGACACTAAAAACAGCAGCTGGAAAACATATTCCGACAATCACTATCACACCTCATAAACCGAAACTAGCACCTCAGTATCTAAACCTAATAGCTGCATCCAGAAGAGCACACCGTGAATATACACGTACTCACAACTTAGAAGCACTACGACTCCACCGTGCATACCTAAGAATGACTAATAACTATCTAAAAGCATATAAAACTAGTCTGTAACTCACTAGGCGAAACATCACACCCAACCAAATACTGGAAAACCTTCCATAGATTAACAGGCAAAACACAACGAACTCCATATCCAACAATAGTAGATAATCAAAGCCCACAGACTGATATTGACAAAGCAAATACCTTTGCCAACCATTTTCAAGATATATTCACACCGTTGCCCGACTGTTATATGCCAATTCGTGTAGGAAATCTGATCCGACAGCACTCCGATCCAAACTCTGAAACACTCCGACCAAGCATAAACAATAAGCTACATCCAAACAACCCATTAACAAGACCTATCACAACGGTAGAGATAAGTCAAGTGTCTGGCAGGAAACGGAATACAGCTCCTGACTAACAACAGCAATATCTAACCAATTCAATAACCTTCATGCTTACTTACGTTCGATTTGGAAAAAGCTTTTGATAAAGTGTGGCACGCAGGACTATTACACAAACTACCTCATTTCTGCTACCAGAGTGCTATATACGCTACATTCCTTCCTTCCTCACAAATCGTATGGCATATATATCTATCAACGAATCACTCTCACACCCCATCTTACTAAAATCTGGCGTACCACAAGGCTCATCGCTTTCTCCAATATTATACCTACTATATGTAGCCGATTTACCTGAGATTCCTAATAATGTACAAACATTCCAATTTGCCGACGACACAGCCTTCTTGGCTTTGGCCCCAACTGTATTAGGTATCAACAGACTACTACAAAACAGTAGATAGGTTCAGCAAATGGTGCAGAACCTGGAAACTCACAGTAAACAATGGGAAAACACAAACCATTGTATTTCCACCACCAAAGAGCAGATCACGAACACAACGCAACCCACGAAAACTCAATATTACAGTACATGGCGAACCTATCAAACCATCAAAAACAGTAAAATACCTTGGAGTGATATTCGATACCAAACTCACATGGACACCTCAACTAAACCATATCGTAACTAAAGCAAAAAGCCAACTTAATTTACTGAAACGCCTAGTAGGAACAACATGGGGATTAAAGCCACATACGCTGATCAATACTTACAAAGTATTCATGAGACCAACGCTCAGCCACGGACATATTGCCTGACTATCAGCTCCGATAAAACTCTATGAAAAACTGGCCATAATGGAACGGCACGCACTACGTCTCGCATATCGAATAAAACTACCAAGCCCCACAAGACTGCTCTATGAACGCATCGACTTCCCATGAATGTCTGGAACGTCCTGTTCTGTCTCGTCGATATGGTAATCATAGGCAAAGAAGGACAAAAGCATGCTAACAAAGATAAAGCGTTCCGTTTCGTGAAAATTTCCTTTTGGAGCCCTGACTGTATAGTATCAGTGGCGCATCTAGTGGCTTGCAGACCCCGGGTAAGCTTCCTTGGTAGCCCCCCTTTTTATTTCAAACTGACATCCTTTTTAATTTATATTATCTAAATTATTTTTATAGCCTGCAGATTATAAATATTCAACTCTAAATGTAATGTATAATCAAAATATAATACAACTCTTTATATCTTTCCTTTTTATTACATTCTTTTCTTTAGTTCACAATGGTTCATGATGTCATTAAATGTTGGAACGTTAATTGAACTCATTTCCCAACGTCATAGAATGATGACATTTTGCAGAGCGACGCAAGTCCGGTGACAATACAATATACCTTTGTTACTTTCATATATTTCTATAATTTTGTGTATTTTGAAAGCAAATGTTAATATTTTATTCTCAACTTCTTTATCCTAAAATATATACTAGCCTGCAACTAACCTGGGCTTTCCTGGTTGCATAACTCTGTAGGATTTGGGTCACAAAATATTTAGCTTGAGAATATGTATCCGAACAACGAAATAACTCGAAAATAATAATAATAATAATCTTTTGAGACATTATTTTCTTAATCAATATGCAGTAAAAAGTAAAAAAAAAAAATAATAATACGTTTGTTTATGCATGACTAAAAAGAAAAGAATGGGGCGCGTCATTTCAATAATTTATAAAGTGACTGTATATGAGAGAGCGCCACATACTTTTCTTTTTAGTTGTGCAGAAACAATTTTTTTTTACTTTTTAGCACAAATTGATTAAGAAAAGAATGTCTTTAAATTTTTTTTATTTGTTTTTTCTTTGGCTTCAGTAAACATCTTCGAAATTCAGCCAAAGTCATAAACTGTCTTTAATTTTTTTTTTGTCTGTCTGAGATAGTTTATTATTATTATTATTATTATTGAAAGTGAACGCCCCTCAGTGTCATTTGTGACATGAATAATCACTTTATGCCTACATCAAAGCTGTATAAACGCTTAGTAAACGGTTAGTGCTGTTACCGCCCCCCCAAAAAATCATTTTATCTTAAGCTTAGAAAACTGCATGAAACGAAGTGATTAGTTATTATAGAGAAACCAGTTTACTGATTGCTGTCACTTTTGAAACCACATTACAGTAGCAATCACATACTTAAAAGTTCTCGCAAAAGTATTTTTGCTGCACGTAACTGCGAACTCCCCAACATTATGTAGATACCTCTTAAATTTTACATAGAAAATTTCAACCCAAACCATTGAAACAACATTGTATTTGACTTGTTACCACATCCAGCACACGGAAAAAATACATTCGCCGGTAATAAACGTTCAGAAGAGGACTTCTTCCATCATAGATCTCATAATAGATAGACTTATCACGCCTTCCCATTTCTTGTTGCGAGAAACCCTTTTAAAGTTACTTGTCATAATTAAACAACAAACCCCTTTCTCTATTAATTCATTAGCATGCGCCGCATCCGCCGCAAAAACTTGGATCTATAGTAATCTCTTATCTTAGAAAGTTAAAACGTCATTTATAAAAATGTTGATATATTCCTCAATCATACCTTTCTCTGTCCACTATATTTCACGTTTCCAACTGAGATGGATCAGGTGATTTGACACTGTACAACTTCATATAGTGAGAGTAAAATAGGCCAAAAACTTACACAGTGTTCACAGTGTGATAAACATCATTAAAATGTGAAATAGCTGGTGAATAGCCATTAGTCTGATTTGATATTTAGAAAAGATGTTTCTATTCTAATATTCGGCGGTGCTATTGTGTTTCAGGTTGGCCGAGAGACTATTAGTAGTAGCGATGACCCGATCCTGAAGCAAGATATGCCATCAGCACTCCATCGAGTCGAGGGATCATGCAAACTCTTAGAAGAGGCATCAGCCATGCTGAAGGCTGATCCATTTTCTGGACCAGCCAGGTAAGAAAAGTACTTTTATTTTAAGAATGCGTTGAAGATG